>CATIWO010361837.1:0-16555 GCA_949673435.1 Macaranga tanarius | reverse complement strand
CTAGTCTTTTAAATCTGAATTTTATTTGTGTTTTTAATTTCATTTAGTTTAGTTTTATTTACTTAAAATTACAAACTCTATTTCGTTGTCTAAACAAACAAACACTGTGAGTAAGACAGTAGTCATCACCAAAATCTCTGTAGGACGATATCTTTATTTACTACTTGATACGATTCTGTATGCTTACAGATTTTTAGCACATCAGATGCTCTTCTGTTTTGATCTCTAAATTTTGAATAGCTTCAACAAAAATGATATTCTTATAGCTCTGAATATCAATCACAAAGTGACAGACTTTCCCAAGAATAATGCAAATGGACTAGAACATATTGTTATATAGCCATTCTTCCTTTGTAAACCTCAAAGTTAAACAAGATTGCCTTATAACCAAGAAAACTCCCATATTACCACTCTCCAATAACTCTTCTTTTATCTCATCACCCACATCTCTAACATTAAAAAAATGCTTCAGCCCCAACAATCACATCATTGTCCTCACCATCATTAGTATTAATAAAAAAGGCCCTCTTATTTATTGTCTTCTTACATTCGGATTGCTTGTGGTCAGTTTCACTGAACCCAAAACACTTAATACCCTTGCCAGTAATCTGATTTGTCTTACTTGTGTTAGCATAACTTTTGCTAATGCCATGATTATTACTATTACTTGGACTACTATTACCACTACTTACAATAGCCACACTTTCAAGGTTATATGTTCATCGTATAAATTATTTCTTCACCTGGAAAGCTCTTTAATGTGCTGTAGAATTTCACATAGGATTAAACAAGTTGACAGTCTCATGAATCTAAATCTGAAGACCCCTATATACCTTCTACTAATTAATCTTCTATCTCACAGTTCTTATTCCTAGCCAAAAACTAATAAAATTCAATTGTATATTCATCAATGGATTTAGTCCCTTACCTCAAATTCTGTAATTATTGGTACATGATCCACTAATAATTATATGGCAAAAATTCAAAATGTAGGTGCTTCTTCATCTTTTATCATGTTATAATTTTTGATTTTCTCATCCTATTTCTTAATAACTTCAATTGCTACAACCATGTTATTGCTCTATTAAAAAGTTATGTCACCACTAGAGAAACACACTTATTCTCAGCCACTTCTTTGAATTCTAATACTTCTTCGACAGTCGCTAACCAACCTAATAACTCCTCTAACTAAAGGCTTCTATATGAAATTATAGTAATTCTATCTCATTCCCATCTCCCATCAACTCTTTTCAATAAGTTCTGTATGCCTCCTTCATGGAATTTCTTAATCAACACCTTCACCTTCATTGCCTGAGTTCAGTTCTTCATCAGAAATATCCTAATAGTAATCCCTCCTCTTATTAGAAATAAGATTATTTTGTGACAGATTTATGGTTAGATTAGCCATTCTCTATATTAAATCTTCTATGAACTACTACATTCGTTGGTCAAGGCATTGCTCCAAATGCATCATGTCATCACGTTCATAAACTTATTCTATAAGTACGACAATTTATCTTCTTTAAGCCATGCTCCAATACCAACAGATGTAGTAGTCAATGAGAAAGATAATATGAAAAATTGAAATAACTTTCTATTAATCTGTTGATTCAAATAAATACCAGAATAATAGGTATCAAAATTTGAAACTCTAACAAGAATTCTGAAAATTAGAAAAGGAAAAGAAATTTTCTTATTCACCTAAGATTGCCTCCAATAGCCCTACGACTTATAAATTTATAGGGTGGTATAAGCCCACCAACCCCAATATAATTAGGAAATAAAATAAAGACAATCCTAGCTAAGGCAGGGAATTAAATCCCAATAAATGTAGGAAAAATCAAATCCCAGCTAGGAAAGGAAATTTTTAACTCAGTGCTAAAACAAAAATAAAAAATGAAATTGTAACTAAAATAAGAGACTAACTAATAATAATAATAATAACAAAATAGGAATAAGTCAAGGACTCTTATCCCATTATTTTAAAAAATCTAATTACAGCTGGTTCGTATCAATATAATAGAAATTTAAATTCTGATGTTAAATTAAGTGATAGATTTATGGGTGGCTAAACTTAAGTTAGAATTAATACTCCGCCATATCAAATTAGGTGGATTAGGATTGTGACAATTTAATGAGGGTGCTAGTAGGGAGGGAGGGGCGTTATATATATATAAAGTTATTAAGAAATCATTGATAAAATATTTTTTTCTTATCATCATTTAACAAATAAATAAAGTAATTTATTACTTTTTAGTATTGTGAAATAGGATACTGAATTATAACAAAAATAAACTATGAGTTACAAAATAAAATCATAATAGATATATTTTTGCATTTTTCTTAAAAGAAAATTATTAGTGATGTGCCCTAGGCCAATTATATTATAGCCATATTGTGACTTTGTCGTTTTTACATTATGATAATAAAGAGGCATTTTTATCATATTGACTCTATTGAATTCCATGAATATTTAACTTTATTTAAGATCATCAAGTGTGTGACTTGAAAATATAACTCTTAGATGGTGAATGAGTTATATTCTAAATCATCCATAGTCGGTCATTATTATAGAAAAATAATAAATGAAGACTGGTATGAGGTTGACTAATGATCATTGATACATTGCAATTAGCATAGTAGTTTTAGTATGTTTCAAACATATTTAGGTTGCATTTTGTTTACATTCTAGTTTAGTTTTCATGCATTTTATCCCTAATCATAAACGCTCTTGATCTTCATTGTTCTTAGTAAATTCATATGGATTTGAATGACTTATAGTTGTTTTTGAAGTTTAGGGAAGTTTTATGGGCATATTGAAGTAATTTAACGTCAAAGGAATGAAGGAAGCAAGTTTTGGAAGACTTGTGGACTGTTACCACTCGGCACCTCCTTCCCTTATCCTTCCCGAGTTGGCACTGATGTGTACTATCATGACTCGGCATGCTTCCTCTACCCATTCACGAGTCGTGATAGAGACTAACCTTCACGAGTCGGCACGGTGTGAAGAGACACGACCCTTCGAACCTTATTACACTCTTTCAGCCATAACTTCCTCTACAAAACTCAGATTTAAGTGATTCAAGTTGTTGTGGAAAGATATTTTAGAGGACTATAATTATATGAAAAATGTAGACCTAATTTGTTCATCTAGATTAACCGAAATTCCCTTTAAGTGACTACCAATGTTGAAGCAATGTGATTCTTCATCAAGATTTATAGCTTTTAGTTGGACATAACTTGTACCCTTTGGCTATCAACTTCAGAACATATAAGTACTTTATTTTGTCTCTGAAAAGGAGAGATAGATAGATATAATTACAAATTAGAGAGATAAAAAGTAGTTAGAATAAAAAGTTATTGATATTTAAGGAAGATCAAAAGAGCATTTGTTTGTAGACATTATTCTTTATTAAGTTATTATCAAAGAAGATTATTGGAGACTTTAAATTCATTTCTAAGTGTTTCTAACTCTTCCTTTTTATAATTATTTTGTTATTTGAATATTGTTTATTTGTGTTTATGTTATTATTCATTATGTATCTAGGCTAATTGCTTAGTAGGTTGGAATTGTAATGGATGATAGTTTCAATGAATTATATTAATTGTTTTGTATTATTGAATGAATAATTTGATTTCAATTGAGTACTTAAATGTGTTATATATGCTTGATCACCATATGTAATGTGTAAATCAAATATTCACAACAAGAGTTGGGATATTTGGTAGAAAAGCAATTGATTTCACTTAATGGTTAGGAAAGTACTTGGAGACAAGAAATCCACTTTGATGGATCAAAGAATTGGAAAAGAACTTTATGGCTTTTATCTATTGCTACAATGCCACGAGAATGCTTGTAGACTCTATATGGAAATGCCCTTATTTGACAATGAGAGTTGCTCTTAAGGATTTTAGGTCATATTCTCCAATTATTGCATTCATGGTTAATATAATTGTTTTGTGTTAATAATTCATTGTTCTATTCTTTATTGTAATCTCCACCTACGTTTTCTTTGAATATTGTTGTTATTATATTTTCGTTTAATTTCATGTTTTAGTTAGTTTGTATTTAATTAGATTCAAAATTTGATTTATTACAATTTGATATATTGGTAAGCCGATTCATCCTAACATTTATGCAGTTAATGCTTGATTTCCTCGTTATTCCCTGTGTTCAATCCCTTGCTTATCCTATATTTAGCCATAGAAGCTAGTGTATACAATCTAACCCACATCAGAATTTGGCGTTGTTGCCAGCTAATAACGGTGTTGGAATTAATATTAGTTTAGGATAGAGAAAAGTTACTTTAGGATTTTATATAGTTTTTTTTAATTTTTAATTTTTCTTACTTGATAATTAATATTTATATTTCTTTTATTTTCGTTTTATTTATGATTTTTTTTAATGTGACATGCTCGTAGTTCTAGTAATATTTTATTCTTTGACCCTGAAATTGAACATACTTTTCATCATTTGCATAGGGAATAAAGACAAGTTAATATGGTTGAACCGCAAATAAGAACTCTAGGTGATTTTGCTTTACCAGATATCACTAAAAATTCTAGAGGAATTGTAGCTCCAACTATTTCCAACAACAATTTTGAAATCAAGCCAAGTGTCATCCAAATGGTGCAAAATAATCAGTTTAGAGGTTTGCTGCGAGAGGATCCATATGCTCACATCCTCACCTTTCTTAATGTGTATGCAAACTTTAAGATAAAAAATGTTTCAGATGATGCAATAAGGCTATGGTTATTTCCATTTTTTGTGAGGGATAAAGCTCAGATTTGGCTTGCTAGTTTACCTAGCAATTCTATCACTACATAGGATCAATTAAAGTGAGCTTTCCTTCACAAGTATTTCCCACCACACAAGACGGCTAGGCTTCGTAATGAGATTAGCACTATTAAGTAAAATAAGGAAGATGCACTTTATGCAGCTTGGGAGAGATTCAAAGAGCTTTAAAGGCAATGTCCTCATCATGGGTTGCCCGATTAGATGATTCCATAAATCTTTTATAATGGGCTATCCAATGATGCTCAGAGTATTATAAATGCAGCCTTTAGTGGTAAATGGATGAACAAGACACCAACGAAAGCTACTACTTTGTTGGAAGAACTAGCATCTCAAGGCTATATAGTGATGAAACTACTTTGGAAAAAGGAAAAGGAATGCTTGAGTTAGATAGCATAAATATATTGAATGCCAAGGTGGATGCTTTGACAAAGCTTATAAGTAAAGCTCAAATTAATTCGGTTGAAAAAGTAAGCTCATCTTATGAATTATATAGAGGTCCTTATGCATATGATGAATGCAATATGAGTTCAAGTGGGGAAGTAAACTATTTGCAAGGAGGTTTTAACCAAAGAAATGGACAAATCTCAAATACCTATACCCCTCAATGCAGGAACCATCCAAATTTTTCATGGTCCAACCCTTCACAACTTAACCCAAATACTAAACCATAAAATCCACCCAGATTTCCTATGAAACAACAAGCTTTCAACCCTACCCAACCCAAATCCAACCTTGAAACTCTTATGGAGCAATTCATTAACCAACAAATTACCATCAATAAGCAAAGTGAGGAGTAATTCAAGCAAATTAACTCTAAGCTTGAATAACTTGCTAGTCATAACTGTATCCTTGAAACCAAAATTGCTCAACAAGCCTCTTCTTCCAATTCTAAACCTTTGGGAAAGCTTCCTAGCCAACCAAAGTTTGCGCCAAAGGAGACTTTCCAAGAAATTACTTTGAGGAGTGGTAAAGAGGTTGAAAATGTTGCTAGTAAGGGTAAAAAAGTGATTGATGATGATGATGTGGTAGAAGTGGAGGCTAGTAATGGAGATGATGATGTTATTGTTAGTAGTAAGGGTGATGATGAAGGTGTTAAGAAGAGTAAAAAGGAAGATGCCATACCTAAAGATGATGAACTCAAGGTAGATCTTAAAACACTACATTTTCCTCAAAGGTTCATTAGGCGTACATTGGATAAGCAATTTAGCAAATTTCTTGATTATCTCAAGAAGATCACAATTACCATTCTATTCATGGATGCTATTAGAGATATGCCCACATAGGGCAAGTTTTTGAAGGATATCATAAAACATAAGAGCAAGCTTGAGGAGTATGGATTAGTTTCTCTTGTTGAAGAATCCAAGGCTATATAGTCCAAGTCTCCACCAGAGCTTAAGGATCCAGGTTGTTTCACCGTTCCTTATGTAATTGGTGGTACTCATTTTGATATAGTTTTGTGTGATATTGGTGCTAGTGTTAGTCTTATGCCTTACTCCATTTATAAAAGGGTAGACTTGGGAGAGCTTAAGCCTATAAATATGTGTCTTTCCATGGCAAACAAATTTATAACTTATCCACTTGGTATTCTAGAAAATGTGCCAACTAAAGTGGGTAAATTTGTTATACCTGTCGATTTTGTTGTTTTGGATATGGAAGAAGATCTTAAAATCCTAATCTTATTTGGAAGACCATTTTTAGTGATGACAGGTGTGATCATTGACATGAAGAGAGGCAAGATCACTTTATAAGTGAATAATGAGAGTATGGCATTTGATATGTACAAGATGATAAAAACTACACCAATTGAAGTGGCGAGTAGAATAGACTCACTTAACGTTATTAATGAATGCATTGATGAAGTAATACATGAGTGTATAAGGCAAGATCCTATTGAGCCTTATATAATGTAAGAAGCTAATGTGAAACTCTTGGAGGCAACTTTATACTTTCCTCCTCATAGTACTTCAAGGTTTGAACCATTAAGGAGGGATGATAATCCAAAGTCTACTTCACCAAGTGAAGAAGTAAAGCTAAAGCTCAAGCCTTTACCATCTAATTTAAGATATGTATTTCTTGACTCTAACTTTAAATTTCCTTTTATTGTGAATTCATTTTTGCCTAAGAATAATATTAGTGCTTTATGTGATGTGTTACTTCATCATAAAGGTGCTATTGGTTATTCTATAAATGATTTGAATGGTATTAGCCCTAATGTGTGTATGCATAGAATCCTTTTAGAGGATGATGCTAAGCCTTCCATTGAAGGTCAAAGGAGATTAAATCCCACTCTTAAAGATGTGGTTAAGAAGGAGGTAATTAAGTTGCTTGATAATGATATTATATATTCCATTAGTGATAGCAAGTGGGTAAGTCCAGTTCAAGTTGTCCCTAAAAAAGGTGGCTTGACGGTTGTGAAAAATGAGTCTAATGATTTAGTGCCCACTAGAACTGTTACTAGATGGCGTATGTGCATTGATTATAGAAAGCTTAACAAAGCAACTAGGAAAGACCAATTTCCTTTACCATTCATTAACCAAGTTTTTGAATGTTTAGCTAATTTTTCTTATTTTTACTATTTATATGGGCTTAGTGGTTTTTACCAAATACCTATTCATCCTAATGACTAACCTAAGACCACTTTTACATGTCCCTATGATACCTTTGCATTTAGGTGCATGCCTTTTGGGCTATGCAATGCTCCTGCTACATTTCAAAGATGTATGTTCTCCATTTTTAGTGGTCTAATTGATGATTGTCTAGAAGTTTTCATGGATGATTTTAGTGTCTATGGTGCTAACTTTTCAAATTATCTAGAAAATCTTTCTAAAGTTCTTGACAGGTGCAAAGAGCATAAATTAGTACTAAATTAGGAGAAATGTCATTTTATAGTGCAAGAAGGCATTGTTCTATGCCATATAGTGTCAAAGCGGGGTATTGAAGTTGACAAGGCAAAAATTGAAGTCATAGCTAATTTTCCACCTCCAAAATGTGTTAAAGATATGAGAATTTTTCTTGGGCATATAGGATTTTATAGAAGATTCATTAAAGACTTCTCTAAAATTGCCAAACCATTGTGTAACTTGTTAGTAAATGAAGCAATTTTTAAGTGTGATAAAGCATGTTTGGATTCCTTTGAAAAGCTGAAGAAAGCTCTTATTTCAGCTCTTATTTTATAGCCACCTAATTAGGAATTACCATTTAAGATTATGTGTGATGCTAGTAATTATGTTGTGGGGGCTATTTTAGGCCAAAGAAAGGAAGGGAAGCCTTATGTGATCTACTATGCTAGCAAGCTTCTTGATGGTGCTCAAATCAATTACACTACTATTGAAAAAGAGCTTCTTGCCATTGTTTATGCTTTTGACAAATTTAAAGCATATCTTGTTGGTCAAAAGGTGATTGTCTACTCGGATCATTCTGCTACTCTCAAATATCTTTTTAGCAAAAAAGATGCTAAGCCAAGGTTGCTTTGGTGGATTTTGATACTTCAAGAGTTTGATTGGGAAGTTAGAGATAAGAAAGGTAGTGAGAATCTTATGGCGGATTATTTGTCAAGGCTAGATTAAGAAGGATTAAAGAAGCAAGATGATGGTGCACCTATCAATGACATATTCTGGGGTGAACAACTTCTAAAAATTGCTAAAAAGGAACTTCCATGGTATGCAAATATTGCTAACTGCTTGGTAAGTGAAGTTTTGCCTTATGGTATGGACTTTAGATAGAAAAAGAGATTCTTGCATGATGTCAAATTTTATTATTGGAAAGAACCACTATTGTACAAGAGGTGTGGTGACGGTTTGATAAGAAGATGTGTTCCACAAGATGAAGTTCTAGATGTTCTAAGGCATTGCCATTCTATGGAAGTTGGTGGACACTTTGGTGCATCTAGGATAACATCTAAGGTACTCTTATAGGGATTTTCGTGGCCTACTTTGTTTAAATATTCCTGTGATTTTGTGCTCACTTGTGATAGATGTCAACAAACGGGTAATATTTCTAAGAAGCATGAAATGGCTTTGAGTGATATTCTAGAGGTAGAACTTTTTGATGTTTGGGGTATTGATTTCATGGGACCATTTCCAAGTTCTTTAGGTAATAAGTACATCCTTGTCATGGTTGATTATATGTCTAAATGGGTAGAAGCTATTCCATCCATTACAAATGATGCCAAGGTTGTCAAGAAAATGCTTAAGAATAATATATTCTCTAGGTTTGGTACTCCAAGAGCATTGATTAGTGATGGTGGTTCTTATTTTTGCAACCACATGATTGAATCACTTTTGAAGAAGTATGGTGTTACTCACAAGGTAGCTACTCCATACCACCCTTAAACTAGTGGTTAAGTTAAACTTAGTAATAGGGAACTCAAATGGATTTTGGAAAAGATAGTTTCAGCTTCAAGAAAGGATTAGGCATTGAAGATTGATGATGCATTATGGGCATATAGGACAGCTTTCAAAACTCCCATTAGTCTTACTCCACATCAATTGATTTATGAGAAGTCTTGTCACTTACCGGTTGAGCTTGAGCATAAAGCTTATTGGGCAACAAGAGCATTGAATTTTGATTTAATGAAAGCTGATCAAAACCAGCTCCTTCAATTTAATTAATTAGAGGAATTGTGGATGAATGCCTATGAAAATGCCAAGATCTACAAAGATAGAATCAAGTAATGGCATGATAAGCACATGTAAAAGAAGGAGTTTCATGAAGGGCAACTTATTCTTTTGTACAATTCAAGACTCAAACTCTTTCCCAGAAAGTTGAAATCAAGGTGGTCAGGTCCATTCCGAATTGTTAAAGTTTTTCCTTATAGTTCTATCGAGATTACAAATAACAAAGGTGAAACTTTTAAAGTCAATGGCCATCGTTTAAAGCCTTATATTGTTGGTGATCAATTAAAGAAAGGGATCTCCATTCCCCTCATTTCTCCACCTTAATCTTTATTGAGGTAATGGTCAAACTATAAACCTCAATTTAGCATACATTTCTTTTATTTACCTATTTGTTTGTTTAGTATAGTTTTAGTTGCTTATTCTTCTACATTTCATTTCTTTCATTTTTAGTTTTTATTTTATTTTTGTTTTACTAATCACATTATTTTAACATTAGGTTTAATATTTGTTTTATTAAAAACATATTTGTTCTCTAAAAAAATAATAAAATATAAAAAAAATTGCATTGGGTGCCGAGTCGGCACTTAAAGCTTGATTATGTGCCGAGTTGTGACCATTTGGTACTATCACGACTAGGCAGGCACATTGTCTTAGTGCTGAGTCATGACGAATTAGCACTGTCATGACTTAGCAATAACACCCATTGAGTGCTGAGTCACGATAGTTTGGCACTATCACGACTCGGCACATATATCTTTAGTTAGCGCCGAGTCGGCACCAACATAACCTTTCCCAACAATCACACACTTTCACAACTAACTTCTAAAAAAAAATTTATATTATATTTGTCTCTTTCACATACATTCCTATTTCTTTTTCTTTTCATTTTTATATTCATTTTGAATTCTCCCAACAACTCTTTTTATTTTCATTTCCCCCCATTTTCATTTTTGTCTCTACTCTATTCTTATTTTTATATTCTTACCATTCTTTCATTTCATTTACTCTCTACATATTTTCTTCTTCTTTTTCTCTACACACTCTCTTCTCTATACACTTTTTTTCTTCTCTACACATTTCTTTTTATTTCTATTTTTGCATTTGCATTTTTATTTTATTTTTATTTCACTATGAAGAAAGCTTCTAAGTCCTCTACAGTTTTAAAGGGTAAAACCATCATTCAAAGTGAGGAAGAAGACCAACCTATTAATCTTGCTCCAAGGTATAAGGCTCCTTTCCCTATTTTTAATGAACTTAAAGGTGATAAATATGTTCTATGTAGAACTAGAGAAGTGGTTGGTTCTAAATTTTTGCCTAAGATAATTATTACAAAAATGGGCATGACTAATGTTATGAATAATATGTTGACATCAATTGGACTTAAGAAATTTGTTGATTTGAGAAATGATTCTCATGTGTAATTGACTCAAGAATTTTATTGTTCTTTAGTTGAACATGATTCGGAGATGCATGCTCTAGACTTTCGTATGCTAGGCACTACTTATCAATTGACTCATCAATTCATGACAAATGTGTTTGGTTTTACTAAAAGCAGTGTGCGTAAAATGCCAAGTGATTTTAATCCACACCATTTTTGGGAATTCTTAATGGACTTGCCTCCCCATTTTGATCTTAAAAGGGTTCGGCTATGTTTATCAAAGGCCATAAATTTTGGCTATTGCACAAGATACTTGCATGTCTTTATTTTGGCAAATCGGAAGGCAATTAAGTATCCGTCCAAGAATTGTTTTTAATGTCATCCATTCATAAAAATAAGCCAATTTGTTGGACTTATTGGCTTGTGAATCAATTCCTTAATTATTCTAACCATTCTACAGGTCCTTTAACCCATGGTCATATGATTACTCAAATTGTTATTGCTTTTGGTATTTCACAATCTTCTTTATCAAGTATGAGATGTGTTAGGATGATTCACTTTACCAAGCAAGCATTTACTTATGGTGAAGTCATTGCTACCAACTTCAACCTCAAGCATGCACGAGAGCATTCTTGTTGGATCAAAAGAGAGCAAAATCCATAAATGGTGCGGGTGGTAGAGGAAAGTGAGGAAGACAATGATGAGAGTGACAACAATGCAAGTGAGGAGAATGTAGCACAACCATAACAAACAACTTTCGAGAATGTAGCTTTTGGTGGAGGAGTGTCTAGTGCTCCTAGTGATTTAGCTTTATGGCAATAAGTTCTCCATGGTCAACAAGCAATGATGCAACAAATGGAGCATCTCAATTCTAGGCAACACCATATGGAATGTTGGCAAAGGCACGTGTCTCATAAGATTGATCGCCTTATTAAGCGTAGTGGGTATCAAATCAAGGGAGCATTTCTTAACTTTTCTTCTCTACACTTATCTTTTACTTGCTTATCTTTATTGTGTTTGCATGATCACGATGAGGGCAATGTGTGATTTTAAGTGTAGAGAAAGGGTTATCTATTTTATAAGCATGTTTATTTTATGTCTTTTACATTTAGTTGTGTGTTTTTCATTTTTAGTCTAAGTATTGCATTTTTAGTTTACTATGCTAGTTTGCATTATTTCAAACTATCTTTTTTATCTTATTTTTTATATTCTCCTTTTGAATTTGGAATGGTTTTATTCTAATTTAGTTCATTGATATATTAAGTCTTAGAAACATCTAAAAATATGATTGATTATTGACTTCTCTTACTTTATTTGCTAAGAATTTGGACAAGGTAGTGTAGGTCTGATAGTGACTTTTGCCTTGTGTTATTTCTTTTGAAATCCTTTAATCACTTTAATTAATTTGGATTAATGAATTGAGCTTAAAGTTTTAGTGAAATAATACATGCTTAAAAGAGGAAACTATAACCATAATGCGTACGTGTAATTGATCAATAAAGGATAAGGACTCTATCTAAAAAATATGGTGAGATGGAGCGTAAAACGCACTCATTTAACAAAACAAAAAATATATATATATAAAAAGAAAAAAAAGAGACACAAAGTGTATACATTTTATTCCTCTAGCCTAATGTGGCTATGAATAGTGCTAGTAGCCACTTAATGATATTATGAATTCTGAATAAGTCATGTGCATTAGTGTTTGCTCCTCATTTGCATTCGTTCGGAAAGGATTTCTAATAATATCTCAAGTAAGGTCTATTGTCTAAAAATGCCTTGAGATTGATTTCATAAGTACGTGTGCTTTTCTTTTATCCTCTATGATTTAGTAGTTTCCCTTAGATTTAAAGCTTGATTAATAAATTGGACTTGAAATTTACTTGCATTGATTTCAATTGTAACAACATTTGGTGGAGTTACTTTATTTTCTGCATCATTATTTTCCATGTTCTAAGCTTGTGAGGGCTTGTGGAGTTGATTGTCAATCTCTTTTTCCTTGTTTCTTTGATTTAATGTGGCAATGCCCCTTATTAGTGCTTTATTATTTTTGAATTGAAAAGAGTAATCTATTGATCTTTTGTTTAACCTTCATATTTGATCTCTGAGGTTTTCTTAAGGGCAAGTAAAGTCTAAGTGTAGGGGAGTTTGATACATTGCAATTAGCATAGTAGTTTTAGTATGTTTCATGCATATTTAGGTTGCATTTTGTTTACATTCTAGTTTAGTTTTCATGCATTTTATCCCTAATCATAAATGCTCTTGATCTTCATTGTTCTTAGTAAATTCATATAGATTTAAATGACTTATAGTTATTTTTGAAGTTTAGGGAAGTTTTATGGATATATTGAAGTGATTTAAGGTCAAAGGAATGAAAAAAGCAAGTTTTGGAAGATTTATGGACTGTCACCACTTGGCACCTCCTTCCCTTGTCCTTCCCGAGTCGGCACTAATGTGTACTATCACGACTTTGCATGCTTCCTCTACCCATTCACAAGTTGTGATAGAGACTAACCTTCATGAGTCGACACAAGCTTCGTGAATCGGCATAGTGTGAAGAGACATGATTCTTTGAACTTTATTGTACTCTTTTGGCTATAACTTCCTCTACAAAACTTAGATTTGAGTGATTTAAGTTACTATGGAAAGCTATTTCAGAGGACTATAGCTTCCATGAATACACTTAGACCTAATTTGTTCGTCTGGATTGATGAAAAAACCCTTGAAGTGACTACCAATGTTGAAGCAATGTGATTCTTCACCAAGATTTGTAGCTTTTAGTTGGAAATAACTTGTACCCTTTGGCTATCAACTTTAGAACATATAAGTACTTTATTTTGTCTCTGTAAAAGGGAGATAGATAGACATAATTACAAATTAGAGAGATAAAAAGTAGTTAGAACAAAAAGTTATTAATATTCAAGGAAGATCAAAAGAGCATTTGTTTGTAGACATTATTCTTCATTAAGTTATTATTAAAGGAGATTATTGGAGACTCTAAATTTTTTTCTAATTGTTTCTAACTCTTCCTTTTTATAATTATTTTGTTGTTTGAATATTGTTTATTTGTGTTTATATTATCATGCATTATGTATCTAGGCTAATTGCTTAGTAGGTTGGAATTGCAATGGATGATAGTTTCAATGAATTATATTAATTGTTTTGTATTATTGAATAAATAATTTGATTTCAGTTGAGTACTTAAATATGTTATATATGCTTGATCACCATATGTAATGTGTAAATCAAATATTCATAACGAGAGATGGGATATTTGGTGGAAAAGTAATTGATTTCACTTAAAGGTTAGAAAAGTACCTGGAGACAAGAAATCCACTTTGAGGGATCAAAGAATTGGCAAAGAACTTCATAGTTTTTGTCTATCTCTATAATGACACGATAGTGCTTGTAGGCTCTAGATGGAAATGCCCTTATTTGACAACGAGAGTTACTCTTAAGGATTTTAGGTCACATTCTCCAATTATTGCATTCATGGTTAATATAATTTTTTCATGTTAATAATTCATTGTTCTATTCTTTATTGTAATCTCTACCTATGTTTTCTTTGAATATTGTTCTTATTATATTTTTCGTTTAATTTCATGTTTTAGTTAGTTTGTATTTAATTAGATTTAAAATTTGATTTATTACAATTTGATATATTGGTAAGCCTATTCATCCTAGTATTTATCCAGTTAATGCTTGATTTCCTCGTTATTCCCTGTGTTTGATCCCTTGCTTATCCTATATTCAGTTATAGAAGCTAGGGTGTACAATTTAACCCATATCAATCATGTTTTACTGATCATGTATATAAGAGATAAAGTCAAGTTATAGGTACATAAAATGTACTGGATTGACCCACTCTAAGAATACTACATGGATCATTGTCATAAGTTATTCTCATCACAATGATGTTATTATAGTCCTTTGACTTGAGATTATCATAGAGTCTTGCATGATGAGTTTTATATTTTAATACATTCTAATGGTATCTTTAACATTATGATATAATAGATTGTGGTTGGATATAAAATGAATCATATAAGGAGTATAAGTGATCAAGAAGGAATTTGTCCATCACTAATCATGAGAAGGATATCTATGGGCCCCTTGATAAATTAGACTGAATGTAAATGTATAGCCATGCTTGTAACTAGTTGATAAGGAGTTATCAATTTCAGTCTAATTGAGATCGAGAAATAATATGATTGAATTATTAAGGATGACATAAACCATGCCTTATGTTTAATCAAAGATATCATGTGATAAAAGGACTGTAATATTACTGTTAAATAGGTTGTGTCGGATTACTGACCTTCACATAACTTGGGTAGTTATAATGTCTTGCTAGAGGCCACTTATAACTTATGGGCTACTAATGGGATTGGAGGCCCATTGCTAATGTTGTGTGAACCTACAGGGTCACACACATAGAACAGGCCCAAAAATAGATATTGGGCTTATTAGCCCAATAAGATATTTTTTTTCTATTATATGTATATATTTATAATTTATTTATGGTAAATGTTATCATAATTAAATTATAAATTAGAATTAAATCTCTTATAGATAAAGATAAACCAAAAAAGGAGTTTTGGTATTTGTGAATGACTATGGAAACCCTAGATGAGATGTGTATATATATATATACAAATATCACATATAGGGTTTGTGAGTCTATGCACATGATTATTCACAAAATACATTCTTTGAGAAAGATACATAGAGAGATAAAATTAGAGAGGAAGGTGCTAGCACACCATATTATTTTGGTTGTACTATTTATGTGGATACCGGTAGAGGACGTTGCTCTTTAGTTGCATTTGTATTTCAATAGAAGAAAATAAAAAGCTTGAGGTAGGGTGTCACCGGAGTGAACCTCCTCTCTTCCTTCCTACAATCTTACCTTTGAACTCGTCTTGGTAAGATTCTAAACTTGATTTCCTATTGATTTAATCTGAACTATATAGATCTTGGAATGGGTTTTGGGTGTTAAAATTTTTGTTTTTCTGCTGCGTGACTAACCTGAAACCCAACAAAAATTATCTAATTAAATTACTTTTTTCTATGCCATCATTTGTTTGGTTTTATGCGATTTTCCTATCTTTGCTAATAGTGTAAAATACAAGATATTAGTTTGTTATGAAATAAACCATAGGTCAGTAAGTGTCGGGTAAATTTCACTCACGGTACCTAACTTTTGGTTAAGGTATCACTAAAGTACCCAACTTTTAAAACCTTTTGTAAAACCGACCAACCTTTTGTTAGAGTTGCACTAAAGTGCATATGACCATTTTCCGGCCGACAATGATGACCTGAAGCTGACGTGCGTGCTGATGTGGACCCGAGAGCGCTAGGCTGTTCAATGAATAATTGCCATATCATTAAGCGATCCCACGTGGCGCCATGTGGGACCACGTCAATTGCCATATTAGCAACTTTTACCCCTCTTTCTCTCTCTCTCCTAGTCATCGCCTAATTAATAGCCAGAACGGTAAATTTTTATTTTATTTTTATTCCTTCAATCTTCTTTAGTAACCTTTGAGTTTTTTCTTCTCTTCTTCGTCAACCATTGTTAGTATAGATGTGCCCTATGGCCATTCATGTGTATATAGACATTGTATATTTATCCCCATGGCAATGAAATATTCATTTGGATCAAAGTGTTTGTTTATTTGAATATTTACCCTTAGTACAATGTTAGATAAGTATATTGTCAAGAGTTGATAATATGAGTGACAAACTTATTTAGTACTTGTA
>CATIWO010361809.1:0-10943 GCA_949673435.1 Macaranga tanarius | reverse complement strand
TTAATTTAAAAAATTCTGAGTGGGCAATGAAGTGTAATGCCACCAACACAAAGAGTGGACCCTAATAAGCCTTATTACAAAACATTAATGAATTAATTTATTTAACCAAATTCATTAATGTGTTAATATTGCAAAAAAAATAAAAATTGGGACATAATTGCAAAAATTAAAAGGTTAGGATTAAATTGCAAAAAGCTATAAATGTTTGGATTTTTTTTACAAATAAGCCTATAAACAATTTAAAGATATAGCAATAAAGAACTGCACAATGTGATCCTAACTTGCCTAATAAACATAACACATGGAATCATCAATTCTGCTACTTAAAAATTTGTCTGCGCACACTTCCTCATGTTTAAGTCAACATACAAAGAGAACCGAAAAAAAAAATATATATCCCTTCTGATAAGTAAAATATGCAAAATCATTTTTTTGAAGTAAAAAATTTCCCTTTGTTTCTTTTAACAACCAAATTTTACGAAGGAAAAGAAGACCCATAAGCAAACAACCTGATAGATACAACCCTCATAATAGGCCCAATTATATGAATTTTCAAGAGCATTTAATTTGCAAATTGAATTCTTATAGTGCACATTCAAATCTAGTATTCCAACATAAAAAAATAAATGCCATTATTTGAGGCATCTGTTCACAAGCTATCCTCTCAGCATGTTTTGAATTTTACACAAATCTGAAAATAGGAACAATAAGCAGCATCCTGTTCAACTTTCTAAACCATTTATGACAAGTATGACAGTAACTTAGAAGGCAGGACCTACCAAAGGTTTCACAGGAGCAGAGCATTGCACAAAAGGCAACAGGAAACTTTTGCTATGATCATACAGTCCCAGTATCTGGGTCATACAGCTAGCATTCAGACTCTCCTTCATCAAAGTTATTGATGTAAGGATATATTTATACAATGAATAGCAATACAGATGGGCTTGTTAAGGAAAGCTCTTTTGTTATCTCTTCATTGTTTGTTTACATGCCTCCATATTTTTTATATGATGCTAAATTTCACAAAAATCAACAGCAAAGGAATACCTTACCGTGGACAAGAAACAATAATAACATGAATTATAAAATAACAGAAGGCAGTTTCCATAAGTTTATCAATGCAGATGATGGAATAAATATGACGTGAGAAAACTGTATAATGTGAACTATCATCTACTTACTGAGAAAAATTTAACGAGTTAAACAGAATATATATTGAAATTGTATATTTATAATTCAGTCACCAAATAAAAACTCAGTAGCATATGATTCCAAATGTTCCTGATTACAGAGTGGTACATACACCTTCATGCTTATAAGGTTATATGTGCAAATATGTCTGAGCTCCAGCTGAACATCCTTTAATGATGAAGAAGATAACAGAAAAGTGTAGCATTTTTTTCTCTTGTTTAATCCCAGTAAAGTTTTTTTAAGCATACTGTTTCCTCTTAGCATTAGTTTAGGAATTCTCCAAGTTTGAAAGTTTCTAATTTCTAATTTCAACTTAGTTATTATATTATTAAATCTTAATGATAAAATTATGAATGTTTCAATTTGGCAAGGTTTAGCATGGACTAGCAGTTCTCTAAGTTAGATCATTAATTTCAACCAGAAACATTATTGAGTTTGTGTAACAAACCCATTTTAACTTCTGAGATATTTTCTGCTTTCTAATAATGGAATTATAATTTTTGTTGTTTGGTAAATTCTATCCCCCTTCATCTCTCTCTCTCTCTGTTTTTTTTTTTTTTTTTGTCTTCTTTCTCCTAGTTGCTGCAGTAACATGAGTTCCTCTGTGATAATATAACGACTGATTTCTCTCCTTTCATCAACCTAATCATCCCGTGTGCTCATCCTAATTATAACACTATAAACTTTGAGTCATATATTCTTAAAACTTAGACTCTACAAGCTGATCCTCTTCAGCACTCCCCACATGTCATTCTTAAGCTGTTTCACAAAAAACTAGCAAATATTCTTTTCAAGTCCAGCCCTTTTGTGGCGAAAATAGCCTAACTGAATCAAACAGCTACCTTCATAAAATGAATGATGAAAGGATCTCGACCAGAATTAGTGCCTAGCATAAGAGCACAAATAGATTTTTCCATATATTATAGTACAAGTGGTCTTCAAATTTATACCCCTTGTCTTTAATTGCCCTGGTCAAGGTTAGAAGAAGGACAATCAAACTTAAACCACCTTTGCCATCTCCGAAGTGATTAAACATGCAATCATGGCTATGTCCTATCTAAGTTAGAAAAGTGAAATTTCTTATGCTGAATCTTTATAGTCCATAAGTCCGCAATAATAGACTTCTTTTCTTTCCCACTTATATACACTTATCTATAATCCTATTTTCAGAGTATCACACTTTGATATGCAAACACTTGCATACAGGCCAATAAAGCAGAAAGGCTTTGATTCACAATCAAATAATGCTATCCCTCATTTTGGGAGAATCTTTCTGCAAATTAACCATGAAGAAGAGGCTATCATATTAACATATTGTTGGAACTGACCTCTCTATGTCTGGCATTTTCCGCATCCTCAGCGTCATTTTGTTCTTTGGCTAGTTTTATAATGTCATCAAGGAACTTCTGCTCAATACCTTCAAAATTCTGCATCATAGGTTTGTCTTCAAAGCCTATTTGCATATTGTCATCATGTGGTCCAAATCTAGGATCATTAATGACTTGCTTCTCTGAAGCTAGTTTCGCCTCTTGCCCAGGCACCTTTCCCTGAAAATAGGATCTTGATGAATCAACTCCTTGACCTACATTGAATATTCACATGTATCTAAGTATGCAAAACATGCAGGGCACAAGATATTCAGCTATAGAAAGACAGACAGAAAGATAAGGATAATTTACAAACTATTGGACTAGGCAAATACAAAAGATGACTAAATTGATTCTCATAAACCACATCAGCAGGGGGATGTCTTGAAGGGAATGTATGAACTCTATGCTCTAATCTACATAATCAACAAAAGTTATGAAACTTTAATAGGTTAAGAACAATCACCATCACAGATATAACACAGTACACCTGCAAATTCCCATGTCATTTCTACAATATACAGCTCCATAAATAGCATTACCTTCAGTGAAAATTCGAGAAGGCATTGGATTTGACATTTTTGATTCATCTCTATCCCATCTCCATTGTCCATCCAATTTCGAAGTGGCATAAGGATGCTCCCTCTCTGGAGTGAAGGCCTCCAGTCGTCCTTGAAAGTGATCAGACTCAGACCGATTTTCCATCCTCTGAGCAGAAATATGCTGCATCTGGGAACCCACATAAGCATTGGGACCAGGATCAGCATACTGCCCCTGTCTTCTCATCTTATAATGCAAATTTAACCTGCATGAAGGCCAATACAATCAGAAAACTACACTTAATATGGAAACACAAAATTCATATATAATTAACAATCATCAGCTACGGTATCATTCCAAGAGATGTTCAAAAACTGAAAAATCAAGCTCTAAATTAAACTAAATTGAGAAAATGCTCCTAAAAAAATGCTTTCAATGACACTCAGCTCAAATAAATAAATAAATGCTTTCAATGGATTAAAGATTTTTTTTTCTCAAGGCACGCACCTGCTGGTGCAAAATTCAGGGCTAAAAAGTCAACCGCATCCAATTACAATGTTTAAATTCAAAAAGTAAACCAAATAACTTAAATACAGATTCAATATTATACCTAGTAGCTTAAAATTAACAGACATTTGGTACGAAAATGTGAACAGAAACTCTAAAAAACATGTTAAGATGGGAGTGAATTTACTTACCGTATTTTGATTTTGTTTGCTTGTTTGTTTGTTTTCCTTTTTTTTTTTTTCACCTTATCTTCGTCTCCGTTTTGCTTTAATATCAACCAGCAAAACCCGTCTTAAACAATAAGTATCGAGCCGGGTTATCGACCCGAATTTGCATTGGAAACGGGTTACTGTCAATTGTTCAAGTCAGACCTGATTAAACGTCTGATTGGCTAAAACTGTTGTTGATATGTTAAATGTTTGGTCAAACTGTTTATAGTTGTTGATGTTTATATATTTAATGACTATTACAGATATTAAATAAGTTTTTTTTATAACTTTTAACTTTTGTACTCGTTGTTACTTAATTATTTATATGTTGAATTGTATTCAGTTATACATATAAATTTTTTAAGAAATATTTTACATTTATAATTTTTAAATATTACAAAGAATATAAGTAAACACAATAAAGTTACATAATAATATATTTCTAAAAAAAGAAAATATAAAATTAGCAAAAAAAATTAATAATATAACAATATAATGAATTGGTATATCTTTAAGAAGTTGTCTAAGGAATTAATTAACAAAATATAAAAATATAAAAAAATATGGAAGGAAAAAATATGCCCATTATTTTAATTTAAATTGATAAGGATAATTAAGTAATTATATTTAAAAAGATAATAATAATTAAGTAAATATATTTAAATTATATTTGAATTATGAACAACTCCAAATTGGAGCTTATGTGAACGGTAGTTGATAAGTGTCCCAACAACTATCACAGCTATCATTTAAAAAAATAAACCAAATATTAATTTGTAGTTGGTGGAAACTGAACAACTATCATCTCCCCTCTAACAGCTATATCAAACACCTCCTAATATGAACCCAGATAGTAGACAGGGTTGTAGAAATTTCAGTTTTTGAAATTTTATTTTTAATTTTTTATATTTTTATCACTGGTTATTTTCACTTACTTTTAGATTTTTTAGCATATTAGTTAGAGTGGTTAATTTTCTACTATAAGAGGAAGTGTAAGAGGGGGCAATAGACTAAACCCTGTTTTCTATATTGAATCTCTATATTTTTTGCCACTTGACCTATTTATGAGTAACAGTGTAAATGAGCCAAGCCGAGCTAAGTTTTGGCTAGATCAAGCTTGGTTTGTTTATAAAAGAGCTGAACTCGCTATATTGTTTAGTGTTTATGAGTTGTTTATGAGCTTAAATGAGGCTAAATGAACTAAAAGAAATTTCCAAAAATACAAATTATAAATTAAATTTATTCATTAATAAATTATTTACTAAATAAGTTACTATAAAATTATAATTTTTTGTAATAATTTATATTTTAAACACATTAATGAATAAAAATTTATATATTATATATCTGAAAATAAATTATTGATACATAAAAATTACAAGTCGGCTCGTGAGCCCTTATTCAAACTTATTCGCAAGTTTCATTAGTCGAGCTTTACATAGTTTGAAATCGGCTCATTTACTAAATGAACTTCAATATACGAGCTTTTATTAAGTTGAGTTTCCGAGTAACTTGCGAGCGACTCGACTTGTTTGCAGCCTTCTTATGAGGGATCACTAACTTTTTTAGTTAAAATGTAGTTTTATTATACTTGTTTGAAGTTGAATTTTAAAAATAATTATAATAAACTTATAAAGAAAAAAACAGTATCAATGCAATATCAAACACACCTATGGATTGAAATTTCTAGTCAGATTTTCTTTTTTTCTTTTTCCTTATCTAACTATATTTATAAAAAAAAATATAAATAAATATTTTGTGATTTAAGAATATTTTTAACTTATATTTCTTTCAATTTATTATTTTATTTTTAATTTCTAAAAAATGTTCCTTTTTTTAATATCTCATTTTATATTTCTTTTTACTAATTTTATATTATTTATACATTTAATACATTTCATCCTTCTTTATAATTTTTTACATATTCATCCAAACAAAACATATTTTATTAAAATCAATAGATTAATTATTTCTTACTAATTATAAGATAAGTTTACTATTATATATTAATGAAAAAATTACATTCAGTAATCAATAATAAAATAGCACAATGTTTAATTGGTATTAATTTAATTTAATCCTTTAAATTAGTATGTTTGGTTGTGAATTTGTTGAATACATTTTTATTACATATTTATTTTTAATATTAATTTTCAAAGTTTAAAAGGAATAAAACTATTAAAAATAAAAATTTGGACTAAATTGTATTTATTATAAAAGTTTGAAGATTTAATTTTAATTTTTTTTTTTAAAAAAGGCAACCAATTGGCATGATGAACGGTTGGCATGGCACTGTACAATCACGTTGAATTAGCTTGAAGAAGGATGCTCCATCGGAGAGTCAAAGCTCCAAACTCGTGGCAAATTTGATGTGAGTAAGCAATGCTCTAACCATTTTATATCTAAGGATTTGTGTTTTCTTTTTTAATGTCTATGTTGTTTTTTAGATTTGGATTAGTTGACCCAACCTAAATTATATATATATAATAAAATTTGAAAAAGAAAGATAAATAGAAGCAACTAAAAAAAAAAAAAAGAAGCATAAAAGGACACAAGGAAGAAAACGTAAATAATGAAAGAACATAACAAGAAAAATATAAGTCTCTGTGAAAAATCTTCCTCTAAATTAGACAAACAAAAAAGTAGTAAATAGGGTTATGGATTATAGTATGTTTCATTATGATTAACATTTGATCTAGTGTTTATACAAAATATATACTTGTGGAATCATCAAAAGAAATGTGATCCTAACTTGTTTATTCATTAAATTCTATTGTTTTACATTGGTATCATAGCTTTATTGATAATTTTCATGTTAATTGTAATTTAATTTTGTTTTTGTGACGTGGAATTGTTGATTTTTGGTGTTTCGACACCGGAAAAAGTATTAAAATTCTACGATCGGATCGAAGAGGTGAATACTTAAGTACGGAGTTCATTGAGTTCCTTAAGGAACATGGCATTGTATCAAAACTTACATCGCCAAGAACACCACAATTGAATGGTGTATCCGAGAGGCGAAATCTTACCTTATTAGATATGGTACATTCGATGATGAGCTACACTAATATTCCTATTTCACTTTAGGGTTATGCACTTCATACGACCTCCTATATCCTTAATCATGTTCCATCTAAGTCTGTTTCTACTACACCATATGAGATATGGCATAGTACGGCACCAAGTCTTAAGCATGTAAAGATTTGGGGATATCTGGCCTTTATCAAAAGGCTAAAATCAGACAAGTTGGATGTAAAATTGGTTAAAGAAATGTTTGTTAGATATCTTAAAGACAGTTTAGGATATTGCTTTTATCTTCCTACTGAACAAGTTATTGTTGCAAGTAGAGTTGCCATATGTTTTAAGAAAGAGTTTCTTAAAGAAGGTGGTAAAGAAAGGAAGATAATGTTAGATGAGTAGTCATCTAAGAAAGCCCAACAAATTGATCAAATTGATATTGATTAATCCTAAGAGCCTATTCCAATCAAAGGTGTCATCACACTAATTCCTAGAAGGACTAGGAGGGTATCTCGTCCACATGAGAGATATAGTTTTCTCCATAATGTGTAAGAGTTGCATGTTCATAAAAAAAGCAATCATATTGATGATCCTACTACATATGAAGAAGCTTTATTAGATAATGATTCTTCAAAATAGCTTGAGGCAATGAAAGCTGAAATGGATTCCATATATGTAAATCATGTCTGGACACTTGTTGATCCTCCTGAAGGTATAGTACCTATAAGATGTGAATGGACCTTCAAGAGAAACATTAATGCAAATGGGAAGGTTGATACCTATAAAGCTAGACTTATAGTGAAAGGGTTTCGCCAAAGGCAAGTGGTCGACTATGATGAGACTTTTTCGCCGATAGCCATGCTTAAATCTATTAGGATTCTTCTTGCTATAGCCGCACACTATGATTATGAGGTTTGGAAAATGGATGTCAAAACCACCTTTCTTAATGGTTATATTGAGGAAGAAATTTTCATATGATGCATATGGATATACGGACATAAAATTCAATTAAAATTCTTTGAATTATGATGGAGGACCAATCACGAGATCACGAGCTAAGAGGATGAAAGATACTGGTAAAGAACTAGTGCAAAAGAGTCTCGAGTCTTTGGAACAAAAAGAAGATTATTTGGTGGAGACTAAATTAATCAATTTATTTAGTTGTTCTTAGGTCGATACACAACCGTGTATGTTTTTGCATGGCCGTTTTCCAAGTTCATGAATTGTTCTGAGACAGACGCTGGTCTTTACATGCCTGTGTCCAAAGTTGTGTTCCAAGACACGCCTGTGCTTACTTCAGAAGCGTCATCTGTATGATACACGGTCAGACAAAATGCCCATGTATGAAGCTGTGTAGCTGTCGAAAATCTAAAGAGACATCGAAACACACCCGTGTAACAACAAAGCTCAGACCGTGTGCCAAGCCGTGTTGTAGTCTGTCGAGTGTGCTAAATATTTCAGAGCTTGTACATGCCTATGTGCCTATCAGACATGCCCATGTCTCGATGGCTTATTTTTGACTAATTAGAATTTTCTTTATGTTTTCTTTAATAATTAGAATTTGTGTTTAATTAGGAATGTCATTGTTTATTCCTAAAGAGTTTTTTCTTTTAGAATAAGTTAGGTTTGGATTACAAGTCTATAAATACTTATATCAAATATTGTTATTGGATAGTTGAATTGATTTTATTCAAATTCTTAATTGAATTTTCTTGAGCTCTTGCGAGAGCTATTTTCTAATTTGCTTCGAGTGTGTTGCAAATTAAATCTTGATAATTAGAGGTGCTAGTTGTTAGATAACTACCGGAACGCATCAGTTTAGTATCAGAGCTTTGGCTCTAGTGTAAGCTACGCATCCCTATTATTGATAAAAAAAAATCAAAGTTCATTCCACATCAAAATTGCATCAAGTGATTCAGCCTCAACAAACATCAAAGAATTCGTATTGATCATCATCTATTACATCAACAAAATTTGTGGGTAAGCATATCACCCTTCGAAAACTCACCAATTTGCATATTTTCTACTTGTTTTCTTTGTCTACCTACCTTACATCATTTTACATATTAAACCCTTCTTTCTACCCGTTAAATACCCAAAATTCATATATAAATAAACCCTAAATTTCAGACATACCTGAAATCACCCAAAAACAGCCCCACACTTACATCTTTTAGCTTATCTTTCACTAGTAGCTTTAGTTATCTAGTTTGATTTGTGATTCTCTTAGAAGTAGTAAGATTTTAGCTCAATTAAGAACTCAAAATGAAATTCTTTGTGTGTGTTCAATTATGAGTGCATTAGAGAGTTTCTAATTAATTGAGAAAAACACGTGAGAGAGTGTTAGCATAGGAATTTTTCTTTTCATTAGTATCAGATTTACATCATGGATATAAAGGAGAAGCTTACATTGGATTCAATATAAGCAATGTTGCAAAAGATGTTGGCTCAATAAGAGTATATGAGGAGTGATAACCAAAAGGTCCAAGAACGTTTGGAAAGGTTGGAGATAGGTATCCCTATCAGAGCAAGGGAGACCTAACACATTCTCTTCAATAATCTAGAAGAGGAGGCAGCCGAAGAAGGATCGACACATGCCAATAAGGGCAAGATCAAAGATGAGAATTTGGGATCAATCAAGATGAAGATTCCAGCTTTCCAAGGAAAGAGTGATCCGGAGGCGTACTTGGAGTGGGAAAAGAAGATTGAAAGGGTGTTCGAGTGCTATAATTATACCGAAAAGAAAATGGTAAAATTGGCCAGCGTGGAATTCACTAACTATGCTAGTATGTATTGGGATCAATTTACCTCAATTAGATGTAGAAGTGGAGAAGGACCAATTACCTCATAGTTTGAGATGAAAACCATAATAAGACAGAGATTTGTACCTCAATACTATTATAAAGAGGTGTATAATATATTACAAAGGTTAAACCAAGGCTCTAGAAGTGTTGAAGAGTATTTCTAAGAGATAGAGATGGCCATGATTCGAGCTAACATTGAGGAGAATAGAGAGGCTACCATGGCACGTTTTCTATCAGGTTTGAATCATGAAATTGCTAACCTTGTTGAATTGCATCATTATATAGATTTGAAGGACATGGTACACATGGCAATCAAGGTGGCAAAGTAATTGAAGGTGAAAACCAAAACAAATTCCACTCTTACAACTATATAGAAATCAAATTGGAAGAACAAGGGAGGAGAAACAAGTGCAAGTAAAGGAACATTTGAGCCAAGTAAAAGCAAGGATGTTACTACATCAAAGACACAACCTAAGGATGACAAATCCAAGGGAAAGTCAAGTAATATTTAGTGCTTTAGATGTTTGGAATATAGGCATAAGGCTACATAATGTCCAAATGCCAAGATCATTACCCTATGTAATGGGGAGGTGGTGAGTGAGGAAGAGGATCATGATGATGACTTAAGTGACATGCCACTATTAGAGGACACATCTGATGTGGATGAAGAATTAGCCCCACAAGGGCCAATTTACACTTTAGTTACTAGGCGTGCCTTAAACATACAAGCTAAGTAGGTAGAGGTACAACGTGAAAACATTTTTTATACTGACCCCTAACATAGATATCACGACTACCCAATTAGAAATGAATGCTTTACCCAATAAGTCGTGGCGGTCCAAGTTAACTGTATGATTAGAGCTATCGAGGAACTAGAGAGTCTAGATTTCTCAATGGACTTCCATCTCCAGTTGGATTTGATCCTTCAATCACTTCCCGATTCTTTTGGGCAAACAATTGCGAATTTCCATATGAATAAAATAGAGTGTACGCTTGCGGAGCTATTAAACATCCTTACGACGGCCCAAAAGGCTATCCATGGGATAAAGGAAAAGGAAGTGGCTCTTGTTGCATCTTCTAGTGGGACTAAGAAGAAAGGCAACAAGAAGAAAAAGAAAGGCAAGACAAGTATTGTCAAGCCTACGGGTGGTGTGGCCAAGAATAAAGGCAAGGCAATTGTGATGGAAGATCCAAGCAAAGGACAGTGTTTCCATTGCAATGGTGTAGGACATTGGAAGCAAAATTGTCCTAAGCTCCTGGAGTCTTTTAAGACAAATGGAAAGGGCAAGCAAGGGGAAGGTCAGACT
>CATIWO010361730.1:0-12922 GCA_949673435.1 Macaranga tanarius | reverse complement strand
ATTTTCAAAATGGATCGATCATCTCTATTTTTGAAACCATGGGTTTCAACTGAATATTGCATTTGCATGCCAAAGAAAAGTAACCTCTATTTTATCACTTCGGGCTAAGATTGTCTGCTCAACTATACACTACTTGAAACTTTCATTTTTATTTGAAATGAAAGAGCAGTAAGATGAGAGTCTGGTGAGATAGGAAGAAAAAAATAGCCCTAGAACAAAGAGATATTTAGGATGAAAGAGAATAAGATGAAGAAATAAAAGAAATGAATATTAATAACAAATATATTTAAAAGTTAAAATTTATTTTTTAATAATAAATTTAACACCGTTAAAGAAAAATATTGTTATTTTACATCTTCTGTTAGTGAGCGGTTTAAAAGTCTCATCCTGTAAATTTTGAGGGCCTATATATATGAATTGAAACTTGAGAGGTTTCAAAAAAATGACCAATTTTATTCGTTAATATAAATAGCAAATTCATAATTGACCTACATTTTAATTTTAACTGTTGAATACAATATTTTAATTTGATTCAAATTTTTTTGGATTCAACTTTTTTTGAACTTTGATTTTAATGCTTTAAAATTTTATTTGATTTAATTTTTTATTCACCAATTGAATTAAAATTTGGGTCAATTATCAATGTTCTATTCATATTAACGAATAATATTGGTCTTTTTTTAAATATATATCACTTGATTGTAAAATTTTGAAAATTCAAGAAAATTTTTTAAAAATTATTGTACAAGTTTAAAAAATTTTAAAACTTTATAATTAGGTTATATATATGTTTTTAAAAACATTTATTAATTTTATTTGTTAATTAATAATTAAAATTAATTTTGTTCTAATTTATAAACTTAATTATACTAAAACAAGTTATAAAATTTAATTGTACTTATAAAAGTTCTAATTTGAACCAAATTTGAAAAGAAAAAGTTTCAATTTGAATAAAAAAACGATAAGGCCAATATAAAATTAGAGCAAAATGTTGGGTCAAATTTGAACCTTTGGCCAAATACTTATTTAAAGCAAAGCAATGATAACAGTAACTTGAACACTACTTGTAAAGCCCAACTAACTTAACTTAACTTCACAATGGCCACACAAATCCACAGTTTTCTTCTCTGCAAAAACCACAAGGATGGAAATTATAAGTGCAAAGCCCTCTTCTCATGCCCAAATCAACCCAAATCATATACACATTACATGAGATACATATATTCCCTCTTTGTTTACATTTCAATAACTCTATAAAATCGTTTTCTTGAAAAATTATCACATTTTAATCCCCTTTATCAATCCTTTCGGTTGGAATGGGATTCTTTATTCCCTTATATATATTCCTATCCTTTTTCCATTTCACTTCCTATTTTTTTCAAATTTTTAAAAATATTAACAATAAGGATTTTTTAATATTTTATTTGGAGAAATATTATGAATTTCAATAATTTTATTGAATACTGAAATATGAAAAAAAAAAAATTTAAGAGTTAAACATTTAATATATATAAATTTAGAAATTCATCTCTCTTGACAATAGTTTTCTCCAATATCTTACTTTGAAATTTTATCCTAAAAACTTCAATATTATAACTTTTAGATTAATAAGTCACATATTGTATCGCACAAAAATTAACTGTAGAAACTTTCATATTATCAACTTTTATATTAGCAAGTCACATAATTAATTTCTATCGTTGAATCATGCAAAAAACATTTTATTTATAAGCATATTACGTATTAGATATTAGAATTGCTTGCTATCTTATATTTTTATTATTTATATATCTAATTCATTTAGATCAAGGAATGAATTAAAAAAATTTATGAACTACAAATTCGTGAATCATACAATTTAATAAAGAAATAACCAATACCAGTGGGATGTACATTTATTTCTGCATACACCCATATGATTTTATTATAACTTGAGGACGCTTTAGAGTTGACATAAGCTGAAAGTATAAAGAAATTATTTCTGTTTATATACCTCTAAAATCTTGAGAATAATTAAACAATTGAAGGGTATCTCAAGATTAATATGCCTAAAGTCACACCTTTATTTATTTATTTTTGCAAGAAAAAACAATATTGAGCTCTATGATTTTGTCTTATAGTAAAACTGGTGTTAGTCCTGCGTTTGATATTTCTTACACTTTAATATCCTATCAGCTAATTAATATCATCACTATTTTATGCAAAAATATTAATAAAATATTAAATTTTAATTATAAAACTATTTTATATATGATTTATGATTTATCTAATTCATTGTTTAATTTTAAAAATATAATAAATTTATTTTAAAATTATTTCTTTTTGTTTATATTAAAATAAAACTAAACTTGAATGATTATGAATTTGTGGTAGTTAGTTGAATATTTTATCATTCAATAAATTATTTTACTATTGAACAATCATATTATTTAAAATTAAAGCATAGATTTTTTATGATAATATTTAGAAGGAACACTAATAACTAACAGTACATAATAGCAGCTTGTATAAAATTTGTAAAGTCCAACTTACTTTTAAAAATGGCCACACACAAACCAAAAATTGTTTCTTGAGAAGATCATATTTTTGAGTTTAGAAGGGATTTAGCAGATGATTATATTTATTGGAACTTCGATCAAATGATTCATTTTTTCTTTATTGGTATATTACATTTATTAGACAATTACATTTTCAGTGTTTGGTATTGAGTTTGGGCATTTTAGTTTCTTGATTCTATTAGATGACAGTTTGTTATAGCTTAATGCTTGTAATTTCTAATATCATTGGTTAAAATTATTATTTTTTTCTCCATTATAATGCCATTTTCAGTTAATGCTTCTTTCAATAATTATTTGTAATTGAAGTTTCATAATAAGCCATTGCAAGGTCATCTGTTTCTGTTCCAGAATGTGTCCAAATGTTTCTCACTTCTCTAAAGTCTGAACTATTATCAGACGTCACTTACTCAAATCCTGACACTTTCCCTCTAAAGATTAACATTAATCAATCTGCTCATATAGTAATTACCAAAAAAGAATTAATTGACAAAGGTTAGAAAGCTAAACTACACTAATATCCAACCGTAAAAATCGTCTTTGCTTTTAGCAAAAAGGCCTCCATATTCTCATATCCATTGATGCATCTTTTGCATATATAGATTCCGAATTTTTTTGACATGTTAACGTGATGTTTATATGTTCATTTCTTCATATCAGGCTGTCTTTTTATTAAAAAAAAAAATAAAAAATAAAAAAACCGAGGATGGGAGGCACCGATCCAACTATTAACTGATTGATACTTTAAAGGAAGTTATACCACTAGACCACTCAACCTTCTCTTCATATCAGGTTTATCCTGAAGAAAGTGCGAAAACAGATTTGCAAAGAGTTCCATATATTGTCAATACAAATCACAAAGAAAAAAAAAAAAAACGTAAGAGTCACAAAAGGTAAGATTTTGATTTTTCACAAGACAGAATTTTCGCCAACAATGGTGATTGTCTAGCTTAGACCACAATTTTCTTTACTTGGCCATTTCTGCTGAAGTTGTAGCGCTTACAGACATATTTTTGAAGATTGCAAATTCACCATAACAATAATGTAATAGCAGCTGATGATGGTGAGACTAGAACAACCCCAACCCCACTTGTTATCTGGCCTTGAACATTAGATATTTCTATATAATCTTTACATTGCCTTTATTAGTCCACAACTTAATGCTATGATCTACCTTTTCATGATTCTTTTGACAGGCTTGGTTCGATCTTGTTCACGCATTTTTTGTCAGCTCCACCTGGTTTAAAAATACTTCTTTAAAAACTTATCAATATTTCTCTGCGAGTCACAAAAATAATCGGTTAGTTCTGCATGAAGAATCCATAATGAATGTTATTGTGCCATTCACATGCAATTGACATGTATTTATGTTTAGATTTGATGCTATATTATTTATTCGTTATTGATAATTTATATCTTTTAAAAAATTTAGAAGAAATTAAAATCATATCAAAATCATTATTTTTCTTTTAAGAAATTGGAAGAAACCAAAACCATACTGTTATGATAATATTGTAATTAGGTGGCCTAAAAAATATCAAAATTCTAAAACATTTTTTTTCCAATTTCAAATCATATAGATTCAATGAAAACAATGCCAGTGATAGTTGAGCATATTTAAACAAATAGCTGCTATAATAGTGCTATTGAAGTTGGCATTTGGAATTAGTGATAGCACGCAAATTAGAACATGTTTTTGGGTTTACAAGAAATTTAGAAGAGATATGATGATTTATTGGCATTCAACCAATTCATTTTCTTTCAGTACTTCAAAGTGCCTTCTTCCATATTGAGTTTAGACATTTTAGTTGTTGATTTTCCATTTGTCTTTGTAATACTGCGAATTTGCTACAGCTTAATGCTTGTAATTTCCGTTATTTCTAATATCATTAGTTAAATCCAATATATTTTTTTCTCCATTGTAGTGTCATTGTTATAAATTTTTTCCATTAAGTGCCACCGTTCCTACAAAATCACCGCTATTAACTATGTTCAGCAGCCTAGCTAATTGAAATGACTGTTGTTAAAGATGGTGTAATTCGCTAGACACAGTTGGAAGATGTTTGCAATTGGAATTGCATGTGAAAAGAAATTGAAATGTAAAGTTGGTCTTTAGCAGAAGTGTCAGTTTTATTAACGAACAAAAAAACCAAATATCCATACAAAACTTAAAACAGTAGATGTGAAATATACTGTGTTGTTTGTATTCTTTGCCTTTTCAGTTGGTTTCACCACTTGAACTAGTCAGGTGATTTTGTTGGTTAAAGATGTTAATTTAAATGGTTACCAGGTTCGGAGAAGAAAACCTTTTGAAGTTTTAAGTCAGCGACTGACTTCGACTGTTGCACAATTCGCTCCGAGTTCATCCATTAACTGCAGAGGATTAGTTTCAAAATATTTCTCACTACTTTGACCTATTGTCCGAAGTTACTTGTTCAATTTGTAGGCTGTACCTGAACACTCTATGCAGCAAATGCAAGAAATTTCTAACAGACCCCTCCGAGGATAGTGACCTTGAAGCAACAGATGAACCATGCTTGTAAAGCTCTTTCTATACTAACCAAAGGTTAGACCTGTATATGGCCTAAGATAATTAATTCTTAAAAACTGGCTAACAATCCGACACTGCCGAAAGAGCTTTGCCATTAGCTAGAAGATTTTACTAGGAAGTAACATACAAACTGTATTATAGCTAATATACTATATAGTTAATCCTATAATTGTATATTTTGTATAGCCCTGAGGTTATTTATGTCTTTGTACAGATTATATATATACATGCTAGATGTAAGAGCTGTGATCCATCTTGGTGACAGCTCCTTTTAGTTTCAATTTGTGTTTTGTCTATCATGGTATCATAGCCTAATCTTGTAAGCTCTTAACATTTGAATTTTGATTTCAGATTTTGGGTTAGTCTCACATACTTTACTTCATTGTCTTTTCTTGTTAATCCCTTATCTTCACCTTCCAATGGCCTCAGACAAAAATGAGTGCTTGGCTGTCAAACTTGATGGGAAAAATTATCCCATTTGGAGATTTCACTTTCAATTTTTCATAGAAGGCAAAGGCTTGTGGGGATTTATTGATGGTACAAAAAAGGAACCTGATGTCTTAGATTCTAAAGGTCACAAACAATGGAAGATAAATAATACAAAAATTGTCTCTTGGATTTTGGGTTCTGTTGATACAAGCATTGGAATTCCTATACGGGGATTTTACACGGCAAAAAAGATGTAGGAACACTACAATCAAATCTAGCAAGGAAATTTCAAATTGAATATGAGATTTCCAAATATGGCCAAGGGGAGTGTAATATACAAGAGTACTATGTTGGGTTTATGGATCTATGGATTGAATATGAGATTGTAAGTATAGGGGATATCAAAACAACCTTTTATCTTAAGAGTCTGAAGGAAGCATATGAAGAAAGGAAAGTAATGCAATTTTTGATGAAGCTGCGATCTGACTATGAAGTTGCACGAGCCAATATATTGAATCGTTCTATATCACCTACCATGGATCAAGTTTTGGGAGAACTTTTACACGAAGAAACCAGAATTGTAACACATGCAAGTTTGGAGAACAAGGGATATGAATTAGTATTTTTTGTTAAACGTGCAGTTAATAAATCTTCAGCAAAAGATCAATCCATGATGTAATATTTTGAATGTAAAGAGTTTGGCCATATAGCTTCTCATTGTAAAAAGAGAAATTATTGTGTTTATTACAAGAGATCAGGGCATATTGTTACTGAATGTAGAGAACTTCCAACAAAAGGGAAGTAATCGAAAGAAAAGCAATCACTATACTTATCAGGCTGCTACAATTAGTACCTTTTCACACGACTCTAATTATGATGCAAAGTCAAAAATTAATTTCCCAAGTGCTACTAATAATGTTAGTTCTATAGGAAATCAAGTTGTACCAATCTCTGATGAAATTCAACAGCTGGTGTAAAACATTGTGTCCTCTGCTATTTCTATAGCCTTTTCTGTAATTGGCTTATCTGGTAAGAATCCTCTTAAAATATATTCTCCTTGGATTATTGATTCAGGTGCCTCAAATCATATGACTGGAGCTCAAGCTCCTTTATCCATTAAATCTTGTAAAGGTGCTTAAAAGATTATTACAGCTAATGGTGAAAAGCTAGATATAGCTGGTTGTGATAATCTTTTTTTGTCATTTGGTTCAAAAACCCCTCTTCATTTGTCTAATGTTTTCTTTATTCCTAAACTTACTAATAATCTTCTTTCTGTTGGTCAACTTGTTGATGAACATGATTGTGTTATTTTCTTTTCTCGTGTTGGTTGTATTATACAGGACCTTCCAACTGGGATAGTAATAGGGAGAGGTTGTAGAATTGGTCACCTATTTATTCTTCAATGTGAGAAGCTAGGATGTGATAAGTATTTCTTTACTGCTTTTAGAACACAGTTGTCTAGTTCTTCTAAGGTTTGGCACTTGTGGCATCGTAGGTTAGGCCACCCAAATGCCAAAAAGTTAGACTCTTTGTTTAATTCTGGTTGGTTAAATAATAAATTTCTTTCTTTAACTTCAGTTGATAAATCTTGCATCAGTTGTTCTTTAAATAAAAGTGTGAAACTGCCATTTCCAGTTCATTCTTGCATCTCTACTAAACCTTTTGAGCTCATTCATAGTGATGTTTGGGGTCCTGCACCTACTTTATCTAGGTTAGGATTTCGATATTATGTTTTGTTCATTGATGATTGTACTCGGTTCATATGGATATATTTCCTACATCATAAATCTGAAGTATTCACTTGTTTTAAAATATTTTTGTGTATGATAGAAAATCAATATGATGCTAAAATCAAAATTCTTCAATCAGACTTTGGAGGATAATACATGTCAAAAGAGTTCCAAGATTTTTTGAAATCTAAAGGTATACAATCTCAAAGAAGTTTTCCTAATACTCCCGAACAAAATGGTATATCTGAGAGAAAAAATTGACATATTTTAGAAATTATTAGAACCCTAATGGTAGATTCTCAGATTCCTCATTCTTTTTGGGTTGAAGCAGCATCCACTGTTGTCTATCTTATTAATCGTATCCCATCATTAGTTTTGCATAATAAATCACCTTATTTGATGTTGTTTAATAAGAAATCTGATTATTCTCAATTGCATGTTTTTGGTTGTGTTTGTTTTGTTCATCTTCCTATTCATGAAAGAATAAAATTTTCTAAGCAAGCTTCTTTATGTGTCTTTGTGGGATATAGTATTGACCAAAAGGGTTTTTTATGCTCTGATCCTGAAACTCATCGTATTTGTGTCTCTCGTCATGTAGTTTTCTTAGAAAATATTTTTTATTATGTTTCTATTGCTAAGGTCTAAGGTCCTCTAGTTCCTTTCTTACCTGATTTTTCAGAATCCACTGACACTTTGCAAAATGAGTCTACCAGTAATGACAATGTTGTTCATAATTCTAAGGATGCTATATGCCCTTTGCTGGTTTACAAGTGTAAAGAGAAACAGGCACAATCTACACCATCTTTTAATCCTGAACTAGATCAAGATCAAGTACCACCCTCTGAATCGGTATGTACTAAATCGATTAATCCTTCTCAACAATAAATACCTCTAAGACGTAGTATTCATGTTAGTCACCCTCCTAACCGTCTTAATCTTTTAGCACATCATCATTCCTTGTATAGTTCTTTGGATTCTATCATTGTTCCATCTTCTTACTAGGAAGCAGTTAGAATACCATGTTGGGAAGAAGCTATGGACACAGAAATGATCGCCTTATTGGAGAATGACATATGGGATTTGGTACCTTGCCCTCCTGAAACTTCCATTATTGGTAGTCGATGGGTATTCTCTGTTAAGTTAAAGTATGATGGTAGTGTTGAAAGGTATAAAGCCAGATTAGTTGCACAGGAATATAAACAAGAGTTTGGGATTGATTATGAAGAGACATTTGTGCCAGTTGTCAAAATGACCACAATTAGGACTGTTATTGCACTCTCCGCAATGTAGCATTGGTCCATTTTTCAAATGGATGTTAAGAATGCCTTTTTACATGGTGATTTGAAAGAACTTGTGTACATGCGTCCACCTCCAGGATATTTAGAAGACAAGTCCATGGTGTGCCGTTTGAAAAAATCTTTATATAGATTAAAGCAAGCTCGGCGAGCTTGGTTTGAGAAATTTTAAGATGTTATCCTTGCAGCCGGGTATGTCCAAAGTAATTATGATTACTCCTTATTTTTTTGTCATTCTTCTCATAGGATTGTAGTTATCTTGTTATATGTTGATGATATGCTTATCACTGGTAGTGATGTTGAAGGCATCCAACAGTTGATGCAACTTCTTAGCCAATCATTTAAAATGAAATATTTGGGACCTGTAACTTATTTTCTTAGCTTGGAACTTTCATCCTCTCCTAGAGGGTTATACTATTACTCGGAAAAATTTTACCAAGGACTTGCTAGAATTTGCTAATTTGATAGATGATAAATATGTTGATACACCTATGGAGGTAAATGTCAAGTTTCGAAGGATGATGGTGAGAGAGTTACTGATCCAACATATTATCGTCAACTTGTTGGGCGATTGATCTACCTTACTATGACTCGTCTGGACATTTCTTATGCTATGAATGTAGTGAGTCAATTTGTTACCGATTCTCGTCGAACACACCTTACCGTTGTTCATCGTATTTTCAAATATCTTCGAGGCACCACTTCAAGATGTTTGTTTTTCTGATCACACTCTTCATTTTGCTTACGAGCTTATGCTGATTTAGATTGGGTAGGGTGCCCAGACACACGTCGCTCTACCACTGGTTGTGCATATTCTTTGGTAATTCTCTTATTGCTTGGAAATGTAAAAAGCAACATACTGTGTCTAAATCCTCTGCTGAAGTAGAATATAGAGCTATGTCAGCTGCTTGTGGTGAAATTACTTGGCTTAAAGGATTGTTACAAGAGCTCTCAATTTCTATTTTATCACCCAACCCTCGTTATGCTGATAATATGAGTGCTATTCGGATTGCTTCCAATCCTATCTTTTATGAGCGCACCAAGCATACCGAGGTCGACTGCCATTTCATTTGCAATAAACTTATAGCTGGTGACATTTCTCTCCCACATGTGTCTTCATTGGATCAAATTTCAGATATATTCACGAAGGCTATGACTCGAGCAAGACATGACTATTTAATTGACAAACTGATGCAAATAACTTAGCTTCAGTTTGAGGGGGAGTATACAAACTGTATTATAGATAATATACTAAATAGTTGGTCCTATAATTGTATATTTTGTATAGCCCTAAGGTTATTTATATCTTTGTACAGATTATATATATACATGCTAGATGTAAGAGCTGTGATCCATCCTGGTGACGGCTCTTTTTAGTTTCAATTTGTGTTTTGTCTGTCAGTAAAAATTACCAGTCTACTCATACATGAGATTCAAACAAATATGCTAATAAAGTCTACATTTCTGATGACTTTTTGCTGGTAATCTACTTGCAAGCTTCTAATAACTTTGTAGATATTCTATCACCAGTCGCCACAATGAAAATGGAATGTGATTTTGGATCATTCGTTGCAAAGTGCTAGACTTTAGGTCTATCTTCTCTGATCTCTATTTGGATGGCTAAGCTGACAGTCGACCTTGCGAGACAAGAGAGAAGCAGAATAGCTTGTTGATACTGTTGTTTTCTTTACAGGCATTAAACTTCCAATCTTCCATATCTATCTATCTCTCTATCTCTCTTTATATATATATGTGGGCTATTTTTCACTTAAATTCAATGAAGATATAATAATAACTCATCTATTATTTTGATCTGCCTACATCAAATTAATGGTAAAAGGTTGAGCTCTAATTCGGTTTACAGCATTTGTAAAAAATGTTCCTTATATTTACTAAGAATGAGGCTTATAATTGTGGTATCTCGTACTCATAATTAAATAGATGGATTTATTACAGTTGTTGGGACACCTTTGTCGCCTTTATAGTTATACCTGGGTCAAATTAGATCAGTCAGAGTCCAATGGACTCTGAATACCATTGGTTTAGACCAAAAATAGATAGATTCATTTTCTTAGATTATCACTAATAATTAATAGTTTTATAAAATAATTAAAAAATCTATATTCCATGAACATAAAACTATCTAAAAGTAGAATCTACTAGTTTAAAACACAATATACATAACTGAAGTTATTTATAAAATTAAATGTTTCTCTTATTGGAAATTTTCTTCTTCTTAATTTTTGTTCACACTTTATAATTAATTTTAAAATTTTCTATTATGCCAAAATTCATTTCAATAATGAACATAATATACTTTCAAATAATGAAATACAAAACATTAATATATTAATTTAAAATTTACATTATTTTTATAATAATTTATTTAAAATTTTTTAAAGAATAAATACAAAAAAGTACCATGTGGACGTTAAATATATTTTTACTTAAAAGTTTATGGTTTTTTTTTTATTACATTTAGAGGTATATAGTTTTATTTTCTAATATTTTAATACCCTATCAACTAATATTGTCATTATTTTTAATAAAATTTTAATATAACACCACCTTCACTAATAAAAATATTTTACATGTGATTTACAATCAATATAACTATTAAGATATTTTTAAAAATATTATAAATTTATTTTTAAAAATTTATTTTTATTCCCAATAAAATTAAAAATACATCTTATTTTAGTTACTTGAATGATATATTACTTAATAAATAATTTTACTATTAAATATCCATATTATTTTATCATTACGTTTAATAATATTACTGAACATGTATTAAAATGCAAGTAAAATCAAACCAAATACCTGTAAATGTTATGAAAAATATCACGGTCTTTTACGTGACAAAAAAATCTAAACACAAGGTATTTTTTTTTTTGTACTTATGCTAATTTTTAAAAATATTTTGATTACTTTCTCACGCCAATATCTAGTCATTAATTAAACTATACTTCTGCAACTCAATGCTTGTTTGAATTGAAGTTTCATTTGACATTTATAAATGAGCATTAATTACAAACATACCAACGTAGTCAAGTTATATTTTTTCACTAATTAAGTGGTAGGTCAGTGTAAGGTTTTCATTCAGTGATAAGATCATCAGTTCAACTACTAATTGTACTTACTGATGTTAATCCATGTCAATTTTCCAGGTAAAGTAGCTCGTCTTCCTTTCTTGCGCAGTTGAACTTAGTAGTTTTGATTAGTTCAACTATGAACATTAACATTCATGTATGATCAGTTTCTTTTTGCTGTAAAGTTCTATAAATGAAATAAACAATAATACATAGCAGAATTGAAGATTCTCAACTATTATATATTAGCTAGAGATTAAATTATCCATCCGGAAGGTAGAAAAGATCAAACGATCATAGCTTTATGATGCTAAATATTAGTTACCTATAATTTTTTTAGATAAATATTTAATTTCAATCCCAATGTTTCTCTTTTTTTTTTTTTTTTTTAAGAAAAAGTCTAATATGAATTATTGAAAAAAATTAAATAATGATTTATTTGATCATCAAATAAATAATTATTTGTTAAAATTGTTTGAAAGCACCAAATTTCTTAGTTTATAAAAATCAAAATCAAACGACCATTATATGTATTTCTTACTTACTAGTGGATTGAAACAAGAGGCAATAACAACTAACAACAGAATAGAGCACTAATCAATAAGTGGGTCTAAGTTGAAATTGATTAGAAAACCCGTTTTTCCAGATAAAATGATCATAATCGAGCCCTTTCTGATCCGGAATAGGTAATAAAAATCAAAAGAAATAAACATAAAAAAAGTTACGTAATTCTACTCTCTTTTTTTTTTGAACATTTTACTATCAACTCCTTTCACTTTTTTTTTTTTTTTACAAATATGAATGCCATATGTATCTCACTTCCCACAATCTTGAAATAAATAAAAAAAATGTAATAATATATATATATATATATGCTATAGCAAAATCTACTACATCATCTCCCATTGATATTTTGTCTATCATATCTATACTTGAAACAAACAAGAATATAAATAATATAAACTACTATGTAGTTTTATTTTTCAAAAATAAATATTTTGTAACTTATAATTGTTGTGAAAAATTTATTATGTCTATTCAGCGATATGAGAAAAGTAATAATAAAAAATTTATAAAACTAAATTATAATGCAGTAAAATGTTACATTATGAAATACATGTCTATTTTGTGTAGGGGTGAGCACGGTCCGGTTCGGTTCGGAGAATGCAATTCTCCGGAATTGCTCCATACTATCGGAGATTTAAAAATTAAAGCTCCGGAATTGCTCCAAATTTTCGGTTCGGGACAGTTCGGAGATTAAAAATTTTGG
>CATIWO010361674.1:0-17450 GCA_949673435.1 Macaranga tanarius | reverse complement strand
ATGCCTATAAATAGAAGAACAAAATTAGAAGTTTACAAGGACTACACAACTCATCTCCTAATCCTATGTGAAAAGATAAATTTTATTTAAAGATAAAAACTCACTATCCTAAGAGAAAAATGACATGTAAATTAAAATTCTAAAAACACTTAAAATAATCCTAAAAATAAATGGAAAATAACAAAATTAAATTGAAATTTTTTATTTTTCCTCCCCCACACTTAAAATTTGCAATGTCCACATTGCATGAAAATTTGGCAAAATTAGGGTATGCACAAGAGCAGGCCGCACGCTTATGCATATGGGCATGCCTGCCTTGCACCCGGCACAGAATTGCGCTCGCACGCACATGTGCATGGGCGTGCCTGCTTTGCGCCTAGCGCATAGTGCACACGCACGGCCATGCACATGGTTGTGCCTGTTTTGCACAAAACAGGACATGTTTGACATGCCCACGCCGAAGAATGGCATGGGCGTGTCAAACACCTACAAATGAGAAACTAGTTGTAAAAATTAAATTTGAAGGCATTTAAAGTAAAACAAAAACACATTTAACATATTGAATATAACAAGATAACACAATTACAATCATATTCAAAACACAAAACATACATTAAACTTAAACAAAAAACAAAATACAAGACAAAACAAATAACCTAACACATGACACTAAACTACTCTTCTCCAAAGCTTCAATTGTTATGCCCCGGGTCTTGTGGAGGATAAGGAGGAGGAAAGAAGTTTTACGATTGGAAATAAGCCATCAAGTTATGATTGATCATGTTGATGTCTTGAAGCATAGTAGCTATGTTGGTGTTCATGCCATGTGCTAATGAAGTTAGCTCTCCAACATTTGAATCAATCACTCCCACTTGCAACTTTAAATCATCCATTCTTTGCATTACATCATGTATATCGGCACTTTCCTCCTCTTCATCCATTTCTTGTGGTGGTGGTGCATTAACAAGATTGTAATGTCCAGGTCCCTCCCTTGTAACCATACCAATGGCTTCCATCATTGAAAGATCAATCAAAGAATGCCCCTTGAGCTTTTCAAATGATATGTTATCAGCATCAAAACCAACATAACAAGCTATGTTGGTAACCAATCCACTAATTTTGATTGCCCCAGCTGAGCTTTTCAAATGATACGTTATCAACATCAAAACCAACATAACAAGCTATGTTGGTAACCAATCCACTAATTTTGATTGCCCCAGCTGTTTTGGTGGCTACATCCTTCAACTTGAGTGCTTTTGCAGGACACACATCCAATTTCACATTGTTACACATGCAATACAAAATGTTCAACTCAGTTGTGGCATGTTATAATTTTTTTATATCAATAGGCCTGAAAAAAAAAAAAAAAACAAAACAAAAAAAAAAACAAAAACAAGCAAATAACACAGTTTTAGAAGCCTGTCTCATGTGAATAGGAGACCTGATACGTTAGATGATATATCGATGATTACAAGGCATATGTTACACTCTGTTACTGTATTTAAAGTAACCAGTAAAAAGCAACGAAGAACATCGAGATGGATGCTGCGGTATCATGCAATTTACGCATTGATGATATAGCACTTCATTCCTCATTTTTTCTCTTCTATTCCTTGCATTGGTTTTCATATTCTATATTTACAAAAACATGACTAATATAATTATATAATAACTAAAACCCTAATTTTTATCCCACTCGAATCATACACTTGAGACTCAATGCTTCAAGTTTAGGCTACTGTAATTGCTATATGTCCGAGTCACAACTACAGAATGAGAGAGCTCACTCATATCTTAACAAAGCGAACATCACTCTGACCAAAAGCAGTTCCACAACCAGGACATTTCCGATGGCGAATCTCTAAATTTCTCTGTATACAAGGATTGCAGAATAAGTGGTAGCATTTCACAATTACAACCTGCCAAGTATATATCAGCATCATTTGGATGGGTCTAACATGAAAAGAGTATAATCATAACTAATGGAAGCCAGCTAACTAATGCACTTACCTCTTTTGGCCGGTCAGAACACACACTGCATTTAAGCATACTTTTGCATTCTTTTATTTCATCCTGGAGTCGTTGAATTGCAGCCTCACCATTTTCAGAAGTCATCTCAGTAATCTTATCATTCAACTCCATGAGCTCCTCATCAAGTTTCTTCCTCTCAATTCTGGTTTAAGAATAAAATCATGGAAAAGATAAAATGAGTAAAGAGCGTCGGAAGCAGAAAAAGGGTATGTATGTAGCCTAAACTGTTCCACAACCAGATGGTTATGTAACTGCATATTCATTCTACTTGCATATAGGCAACCCACCACCAAACTTAATTTCATATGGCATTGAGAAAATTTTCAGAGTAGATAATATAATTCTTACAAGTCTCCACAATAAACAAGCACAAAATGATTGCAGGAAACATTCATTGGATCACCAGAACCAAAAGAGTTTGAAATCCGATCACCAGAAACAAGACACACCTTTCATTGTATAATTCAGTTTGAATTTCATCCATTTTCTTTTGGATTTGCTCATACTCCTTTTCAGAAGAACCAACAGCATATTTAAGCCACTTCAGCTCCTTTTCAGCATCCATCAATTCCCACCGTGCAGTTTCAAGTTTCACAGCCAGATATCTGTCTTCTTCAGTTGATTTAACTGCCTCTGCCAAACAAACTTTAATCTGCAAAATTCCACCACCAATCAATATAAAATCAGTAATTGTTAAATGAGAAGGTATTCTAAACACGAAACTGTTCTTAGTGGCCGGTGGCAAGGAATGCGCCGGAGAGAAGTCAGGCTCAAAATCATTAAAAAAAAAAAAAAAAAAAAAAAGACACATTACTAATAAATTTGAAATATGACAAAACAAATAGCATCTAAATCCATCTACACACAAGAGGCTACCAATTTCCAAACATGCATGACAAATTCAAAGTATCATCATAACAACAAAAAGTCTAAAGAGATTGTCACTTTGTTGAGATTTGCACACAATGTATACATAACTATAGAGCTTCCAGACTTTTATTAACCACTGCAGATGGAAAAGTCACATACACCACTATATGATAAAAAAAGGGAATGAAAACAAAGGAGCCAAGGAAGGGGGAGAGAATGCCTGGTCACGGACTAGTTAACCTTGCCCCTGGATTTGCCTTTTAACTAATATGAGAATAACAATAAGTGAATCTGTCCAGTATGTTTTAAAAAAGTACCTGCTCCTCACTGTGGGAAATTCTTGTTTTCAAATATTCTACTGACATATTAACTTGTTGGAGTTGCTTTGCTAGGGCTTGCTTCTCAGAGAGAAGTGCGCTTTGTGCCTGCTTTGTCTTCACACTCTCAGAAACAAGCTGCATTTTAAAACCTCAATGATAAGATAAAGTATGCAAAGTTTTTTGAAACTACCTAACAATTTAATAGCCAACGAAGTAATTGAAAGTTAACAACAGAGGATAACTAAGATAGACCTTGATGTTGTAGTCATCCCTCTCAGTCACTTGCTGCAACAGATGTTGATTTTGTGTTTGCATATCTTCATATGCTTGACCGATGGTCTAAACCAGTAAAGAGTTCAGTATCAGGAGATGTATGGGTAAGGAAGATCAGAAGGATGATGCAAAATGTTAAGACAATAAAAACTTCAGCAAATTATTGTACAGCTATCAGGAAACACAAAAGGCATAAGCAAGAAACCTCAATTTCAGAGATATATGTCTCAGCCTCCCTATCTTTACTTTGAATAGCTTCTGTAATGTCCAAAACATCTCTGCATGTGAATTAGTAGCAGGATAGTGTCAACAATGTATCTTTTACAAAGCATTAAAAAAGGGAAAAAAGAAAAGAAATGGACATGATTTCCAACAAATGTGCCATCCTACCTAATTTTCTTAACCATTGTTATTATTATTATGATATTTCTCACACCCTACAACACATGAAGGCTATGTATGAAAGTCCTAAATAATGCACCCATCACTCAGTGCTAATCCTTGCTGTAGGTAACTCACAGTTGTATTGAACCAAAATGATAGGTCTTGATTGAGGCAATAAGAAAAGAACTCAAAAAGACCAAGATTATCAACATGTGTCACAAAGCTTTTGTGATTTGCAAGCATTAACTTTACAATAAATTCCTCATTTTCTTTTGTGTGTACTGCCCATTTTCATCCATGAAAATCTCAGACGGGGGACAATCTACAACAAAGATACAAAAAAGATCAGTAGTTCAATTTTGCATAATGCCATGTCCTTTGAATGCTAAAGTTCCTTCCTCACAGATATATGAAAGCTTGAACTTTACTTTTCTCCCCATAAGTGAATCTCATAAGTTTATAGGCACTAACCAGCTTGGCCCCTTAAAGATTGATGAAGCCCTATCTAGATCCTAGGGCACCATGCTTTACTCCTTCCAAGACTTTGCATAAATAAGAAAAGACCGAGTCCCTATAAGAAACCAACCACTTCTCATTTTGGACAAAAACCTAAAAGTAGGAAGGATTAACAAACCTATATCACCCTTTCAGATATTTGATAAATCTTAACAATAACAATCACAGGACACTGAAGATTCTCTTTCTAAGCTCCACCGAGATAAGAAAGCGAAAAATGAAAGATCATTCAACCATCCCTATCACATAAAACCTGCTTATCATCTCTGTCAAAATCATACCATTTATGATCTTCGTTTAGTTCAACAAGAAAGCGCAAGCAATGGCTCAAACAATGCAAAATGGTCACCATCATTGGATGCCACTCTTAGATTGAAGAATAAATACATGCATCAACAGGCTAGAAACATACTACAACAAGCGAGAAAATGAACATGAATATGAGAAATTCTTAGGTAGGCAGTATACCACATAAACTTCAGACTAACAGATTAGAAATGACATGTCATTGAAGTCAGCAACTTGTTAACAAATTTCTCTTCCTTCTATTTAGGAGCAAAAGAAAAGCTCATCACAGTTAAATAATTTTTATGGAGCCCAAAATAGAAGGGAACAAAATTACTACAGCAAATTAAGTTGAAAAATCCATAAGCAAATACCATCAAAAAAAAAAATCTCCACACAACGTAGAAGTTGAAAATCTACTACTCAAGGAATTCTTTTAATCCTGTTCAAATAATATTACAATGAGAAAATTCTCAATTGAAAGACATTTTATCATCAAAAGTTTCCAAATGCAGAACACAGTTTATTTCCTATTTAAATTAATTAACAATTCTTTTTTTAGTTATATTATCATTGTTTGTTTAAATTTTTTCAATAATAATTATGAACCAGAAGAAAGAGGTATCCTGTAGATTTTGAAACTTAAAATCCAATTAAACAGCCAAATGCCTGGTTAATGGAAATGCATAATTTTTACCTTGCCATGTTTGACCTTTTTTCCATAAAAGATGAGAGAGAGCATATTGATAACAGTTGAGTTTTGTTTTTCCTTACTACTATATGCAAAGTATAGTTGTCAAGTTGAGATTTGACTCGAGAATCAAGATCCCCATTTTGTGAATCGAGAATCAGATATTGAAGCAAATCTGATTCAGTTCATGTTTATGATATCAATTAAAAATAATATACATTCATATAAAAATATATTTCTATCAATTTTTTTTAGTTTTAAAAGTAAGATGATACTAATATAAACATGACATAATCATTGCAACTGTACAAGTCATTCTAGTTACATGTATATTAACATAAAAAGAAAGGGTATAAGATACAAGAAGCAAAATACCAAAAGAACAAAAATAGAAAGAAAACAGAATGCAACATCATATAGCAAAACACCAGCCATATAGTACCTCAAAAACCTTAGATATCAGTGATGACTTGCAAAGGAACACAAAGTTGTGATTGCGAGAGAGCAGGCTCTTTCCTAACACATTTCTTATTTCTTCCATTCATTTTTTTTTTCTCCCTTCTACTATCTGTCCATCTGAAGTGCCTGTATGTTTTTCCTTTTTTCCCGCTTTTGGTCCACTTTTATGTAACTTTTGCAGTTTTAATCAATTAGATTCCTGAACCAGTAGAACCAATCGATTCACATGAATTGTCTACGATTCTCATTCAATTCCGCTTCTTTCTAAGAATCAACTATTTTACACCTGAATCGAATTGTACCATTCTAACAACAATGTTCCATTATATTAGGAATTATACAATTTTGTTTTCCAGTCCTAATGTTTATGTCGTATATTCGATGGGCAAATCATATGATTCTAACAGGAAGTCAATCTAACACATAGCATGGATCATAGTCCATAGAAACAAAATAAAAGCAATTATCTATTCAAACATCTTATACATATATGAAACAGAGAGCGAGTAGAACTCTTAACAAGTTTTTCTATGTTTTATAGAAAACTTGTGAGTATCTGACAATTAAAATATCATGAACATAAAAACAACACCTCCAAATGTGCATACAATTCTCAAAGAATTGACCAACAGAACCAACCTTTCAGAAGCATCTAGTTTGGCCCTCAATTCAGCTATCTCAGCTTCTGTTGCAGCAAGCCTCTGCTGGCACAGCGCCTCAGCCTCATTAGCAGCTTTGACTCTCAACTCCAGACTATGTTCATCCAAAGCATTCTTAAGGAGTTCTGCTTGAGACTGAGCCTTACGTTCAGATTCCCTTATTTCCATCAAGTCCCTGATCAAAATTACATCCATTGATTCTGATTAAAGGATATTTGCAAAGCATAAACAAGACAATGTGAGAGTGTAAAGAAACATACATGGACAACAAAACAGCCTGAACAGCTTGACAAACACAACCTTTTACAGACTTGAAAACCATAAGAACATAATAACTACCCAAATTGTCATCTAACCAGTGTCAGCTAGACCACTAGAAGACCACACCCAACTGTATTTGCACTTCTGTTCTTGCAAAGATTGGAAGCCCAGAAATGCAAATTAGTACCAATTTCTTTTCAGCCCAGCAATTCACAAAGAAAACACAATTAATGCATGCATAGTCAAAGCATTGACCGCTACTTCATGAAAAATAAACCAAAATAGACCATGGTGCCAAACTCATTCTAATAGGATATTATTTTCCAGTGAGTTATGAAAGCTCTCAGCTTTTTGAAATTGATTACTGATCAAAACTTGAATTTACTTGGTCAAAATGCCTTAGTTGCAACCATTGAAATAGTTTTAAGTTCAATGCATTCGCTATGCAATAGGAATAAATCAAAGAATGGCTATTTAGCAAGCATAAACAATAGTTCAACCACCAATTTCTTCTTGGAAAGTTATATACGCACCCTTTTTCTTTTCAACTTCTGAAATTAGCAAAAACTGGGCGATACAATAGCTCAAGTTGACAATTACATATGCCAAAGAAACACACTACGTCTGCCAAACTTTTATCTTTTTGAGAAGAGTGTCTAACTGTCTCTGTAATGCCTTGGCACCTATGCACCTATGCTGAATGTTTGGAGTTCATCAAAATTCTCTTAAGGTCTTATTTGGCATGTTCCATAGTTACCTGACCCATCTAGCTTTCACAATTCAACTGTGGCATAAGAAATCATTGATTTCCAGATTACTGACAATAAAATAACAAAACAATCTTTTAAGTGTTATTGACACCAATAGGAAGTGGGGCAGAGCACATTTTTGCTTCCATATGCAAGAACACTGTAGTATGTACCTCAATAACACTGCCACATTATGATACATGTTCTGCTCAGGATGAGGCATCTCTCAACAAAACCCAAAATAGATATGAGCTTTCCAAAATCATAACCTCCCAAAGAGTTTATAAAACAAAATTGTTAACAAGCTTACACAAAGTATCCATTTTTTATGAGTTATTTTACATGGCGTTCTTATATGAGTTTCGAAATTCTATGGTACCTAGCAATCATTAGCTTTTTATATAAATTGCATAATCTAAAACACAAGAAAAGTCCTGTGCTTTCCTGTCAGGTCGGGAGTATGAGCAGTGTACCTGCTATCATAACTTTCCTGTACATACATATCCAAGATTATTTGCAGTTTCAGTTTGTCCTTCTGCAACTTCTCAATCTGCACGTATGTTCATCTTCTTCAATTACTGATATTAATTTATAGTAAAAAAAAAAAACCATAAAAGTAATGATATTTAAATGATTTATACAGTATTACACTGTGTCACAGAGTACCGGATATCTAAGAGCACATATGAGTCCACAAACTCTGTCATTTCCCAATTCAATTCAACTCAACTAAAATGAAAATGCCACCTTATTTATATGAGGGGGATGTAAACAATCGGGATTGAATCATGTGCAAGACACACGTTGCTTAAAAACAAAGAAGAGGAACAAAAAGGAGAAGACAATTTTAACCTTGTTCGATAAGTAGCATGCTATTCATAATTCATATGATTATAAGTTACTTATAAGTTATATTAATCTTAATTCATAGGATACTATCAACTTGCCTACTGATAATCAAAATTAGAAACAGATGTACTGCCAGACAGTAGAGGTAAATATGCAAAGGACCAGGTTATTATGTGCTTAGAAGCATTGATGAAAATCTCCCTAAATAAATGTTTACAAGAGAGACCAACACCTATTATATAAGCAATGAAGATTGAATAATCCTGGATCAAGGATAGAATGGAAAAACTTACTAGAGTCTGCAAGGTTTTGATTTCTAACATCTGTTCAGCACATTTGTTTGTTAAACATTTTTGTTCATTTGTCTGCATCAACAATAAAAGACAACCAAAACTTGTTAATTCTAAGGGACAAAGCTTTTTAAACAAAGATAGCAGAAGAAATGTATAAAAGTTCCTATCTGAGTTAGGAAATATTACAAAGTGAAGAAGAATAATAGCCAGCACCATGGAATCAAAAAGGAAATTGATATCAATGGTATACAAATAAAATTTTGAACATATAATATTACATCAAAACTTTAACATTTCAAGTTGAATTCATTTTAAATGCCAAATGTACAAAAAAAAAAAAAAAAAATCAAGTCAACTTCAACTTTTACAATTTATTATAGAGATATTCATTTTTCAATATCTAACAATTTTTTATCAACAAAATTAACTTAGGATATTCAATTGCCTTAGACTATGATTTAGTTTGACATATGGCTAGGATGAACTGGTTATCCTGGAAGGAATCCTAAAGAAGTTAAGAATCTAAAATGTTTTCTGGTTTTGATTAAGAGTGATAACTATTCATGAAAGCTTAGACCAAAAACTTGTTCAATTCATTCAAAGTTCTCTTCATGCATCTCATTTGCAAGATTTCCTGGAAAAACGAGTCAGAATTTTGGAGAAAAGGTAAAAAAAAAAAAAAAAGCTTACAATTAACCAATGAGATTAGGATTAACAATGCAAGAAATGTGAAACCAATGCCTAAGGGATCTGGTGTATTTTTTGCTAAATGTTTATGCACCAAAGCCCAGGAGAGACATGATATTAATAATTCATTCGTTTTTCCACAGCCATAATGATTCCTTCTCTTTTTTCAAGTAGAATCATCTCCTAACTCATTTATTGGGATGCCCTTAATGTTGGTTCTTTGTTGCCTCAACGAGCAATTTACAATGATTACATGGACATAATGCAAATGCTTGTCCACCTCCCAATGAAAATGGTCATGTGTAATTGTGCTCTCTTAATTTATATTGAACAATTAAATAAAGCTAAAGGTATACTGTAAATGGAAACTTTCATAAAGCCTAAAAAATTTACAAAAGAGACATGGCTTGAAGAATCATGTCAAATATTATGAGTCAAACATTAAGACTGGAAAATAAAATAGTACATCACAGGAAAAATAGAATAAAAGAGCCAAGTGAATTGTGTCAATTATGAGACATTTTTGAGAACCTGATGCGAGTATTCAATATATAAAGTAAATAAATGATAATTTTAAATTAAAACCACTCCATACTAACATCAACTTAAGCATGACAAACATATAAGGTCACAAGGTAGAGTGGAACTAAAGTAAAGAACAGAAAACAATGTGAAAAGCTAAAATTTAAATTGATTTAATGCAATCAATAGAACATTTGGTGTAAGAAAAAGGATCCAACCTTTTCACTTAACAAGACACTTAGGGACTGGGATTGTTTACGCAGAGAAAGTGCTTCGTGAGCAGTCTCCTTCCACCTATTCAATTGAGCTTCCATCATGCCCATTTCTTTAGACAAAGCAGCAGCCATTACATGGAACTCGGCTTTAATATCCTTTCTCCCTAAATCAGGTTACAACTTTTTTTTTTCAAACTAAAGTTCCACTATGTTCGACCTTCAGTCAAAACTAATTTAAACAATAATTTTACCTGAATCCTGCACAGCTTCTTCCATTTTAATCTCAAGATCATTTTTCTCAATAATACATTTCTGCAACTTAATTTCAAGCTCCTCAATTCTAGATTCTGAAGCACTAATTGTATTTCTTGCAGCATCTGCTGACTCAATTTTGGCATTGACTTCCTTCTCCCTTCTCACAACATGAGACCTGTCAGCCTGATTTTGCACTTTAATATTGACAACAAATAGTACAACATCTTAAGAATTGGTGACAAAATACAGAACTAGCAAATAACCTGCAACGGTTCCGTCAATGCTTTGTATTGTTCTGCTTCAGCATTCCAATGCTGAAGCTGATCATTTACCAAATTGTAGAGACGAGAAGAATATGCATATTTGTCATCCTTCAATTCATTCTGCACAAGAACAGTATCATGCATTATACCCTTGAACATAAGAGGTGGAAACATTTGAATATCAACTAAACTATGCCAGTAGTTCATATTAACAGACCTGAAGATACTCCAGCTCTTTAGATAAAATCTGATTTTCATCTTGTGCATCTTGAAGCTCAGTAAGACGATCAGCTGCCAACATCTGCAACATCGGTTCAGTAATGCATTCTGCAGCTTAAACAGATAAATGCATGGATGCAGATGCAGGCAAAAATGTGCACATACACAAGCCCCACAGAGAGAGAAATAACCATTAATATGTACCTTTGTTTCCTCAATGGAATCCTTCAACTCTCGCAAACACTTAGATTTCTCATTTGGCTTTTCAGGTGACAAGCTTCCATTCACTGCACTTGGAGCTGGAGTATGTACAGCAGCAGCTGCATCCTTTTGCATTTTCAAATTGACCAGCTTTCTTCTGCTTTCTTCAAGTTCAGCCATGGTCTCTTCCAGCTCACCTTTAATTATCAACAAAAACACAAATACATTTCAATGGTAATTCATAACATGCCACCATCTGAAAAATATCATCATGAAGTGTTGACCAAGTATGTTGCCGGTCATATATTTGTTAACATGGATGTAGTAGTAAAAATCTCCATATACTGATAAAGAGCGTTTAAAGGACTACAGAAGCAACCTGCAAGGCGTTTAATCTCAGATTGATCCATTGAATGACTACTTATGTAAGTTTGTATCTCATCCGTATACGCCTTATGTTTCGAGTGAAGAATATCAATCGCCTCGCGTATGTTCTTAGCTTCCTCTTTCATCATATCGTCAATCCTCAACAACTGAATGATGCCATCTGAAAACAACAAAAATATAACAAAAAACAATAATTGAAAGGAAATTCCTGGAAAAAGTTATACCACGAAGATTAAAGAAGAACAAAAAAAACTAACCTAATCATAGGAAATAAATATGAGAATGATCAATTAACAATTGGAGACTTCACGGTCAAGATTTCTTCTGACCTTCAGTGGATAAATTTCCATGTAAAGCCTGCGCTATGCTCTCAGTTTTCACCCTTTGAGCATCGATCATATCTTCCAAAACTTTCATCAACTTCACCGAAGATGAGAAGCGAGAAGAAAGTGCTTTCTCAACATAACCAACAATTCCATTATTTTCACTGTTGCTTTGAATAGAATCTGCACCTAACAGTCTGCAAAGAAAAATCTCCTTGGCAGGGCATGTTGGAATTGAACCTAAAGAATTAAATTTGAATTTCAACTCAGTCCACTATCATAGCATTTGGAAAGTTTAAAAATACCAAAAAAAAAAATCGACTTAATTGAATTCTACCTACGCAGTCTCATGCTGGGAAAGATCACAAGCAACAGATTTTGACAGAAACAAAAATCATGCAAAAAAAGGACATAGTTTTGCTATAATTCAATTCAAGGAACAATTTATTCAAAACAAGGTCTATAATAAAACCGTTTTAATAATATACTGAAATAAAACATACCGCCAGAGTAGTCTGAATGATCCAAAGTTTGTAAATCATCTCGACCTGCTCCTACTCCTCCGGTGCGAATTCCAAGGAGGATTAAATCATCAACTAACTGCATTACCACAAACAACAATTAAAACAACAACAACAATAACAAAATTTGCATTGTATTGTATTGTATTGTATTAACCTGATTCCAGAGTTGATTGAGAGTGATGAGTATGTCATCGTAATAAGATTGATTGTGCTTTAAATCTTGAATTTTGGACTCAAGATCATGCAATTCGTGTTTTTTAACCTCTAATTGTTGAACTAGCTTTTGATTCTGGCATTGAAGAACTGCCACGTCTACCTAAAACCACCAAAAAAAAAAATCATTAAACACGTAAAACAATATAAATATATATAATGAAGGACAGAGATTGATTCGTACAGCGTTGTTGCGAGCCATTGAAGGAGAAAGCGGAGAAGACAAGTGAGGCTTCTTCTTCTCTGGTTCATCAGAATCTGCGTTTTCCATTTGAGCTCAAACTCTGCTCTGTTGAAACATCAACAACTCAAACCCTAGGGAGGAGACGAGGAGCCAATGATTGATGTAAAACCGACCGGATGAAGATGCGACGTCGTTCCTTGTCCTTAAAAAAAATTGGCGAAAATTTATCCTTTCGTTATGAACTAAATTGTAATTTTATAATATAAAATATTTGTTTTTTATTTTTAAAGTTTTATTTTCTTACTTTGAATACTAGTTGAGAGGTGTGCAAAAATAACCGAAAAATCGAATCGAATCAGTTAGTTTGGTTTGATTTTTATAAATAAAATATTAATTCAGTTTAAATCGAATTGAACCGAAATAAGTTCGGTTCAGTTCGGTTTTCAGAGTAAAAAAATATATTAAATCGAACCAAACTAAATTTTTTGTATATTTAAAATTTTATATATATTTATAGGTCGGTGATTGGTTTAGTACTAACATTTTAAATTTTATTAATAATTTTAGTTTCTAAATATATAAAATTCTTAATAAAATTATTTACTACCAAAAAAATTCTAACAAAACGTATTTAAATATATTTTAGAGAATCGGTTCATTTGATTTTTTAAAAAAATTAATAAATATAATAAATATAAAAAATTAACATTAATATATCTTATAAATCTTATTATAATATTGTAAAATTACATAAATAAAATAACTTTAAAAATAAAAAGTGAAAAGAAAATAAAAAAAGAAAAAATAACCGAACCAAACCGAAAAAGTTTGGTTCCGTTCAATTCGGTTTTAGGAATTTTTTACACCGAACCGATATAGGTTCGGTTCAATTCGGTTTTAAGTATTTTTAAACCGAACCAAACCGACTTTTGCACGCCCCTACTAGTAGTCTTGCCAGATTGAATTAAATTAATTAGAGACTATTGTAGGACTGTGTTTGGAACGAAGAAAATACTGAACTGAATCAAAATTCCGGACTGAAAGATATTAAAATCGTACTGAACCGAATAATTTTAACTCTAAATCAAACCAAACCAAATTATGTGACTAATTTGGTATAGTACCTAATTTTTACAAAAAAAAAAAAAATGAACCGAAAACCATATCAAATTAAAAATTAAATATCGTACCAAATATTTATTTAATAAATAACATAAAAATATTAATAAAACATTAATGAACTTAATTATATATTTTTCATTATATTATCAACTAATATATATTAAGTAACATATGTATGATAATATTTATGATAAAAATAAATATATTTATGTTTAAAATATTACAAATAAATTATTAACAAAATATTTTTATTTATTTTATTTATTTTTTTATTTTTTTATTTTTTTATTTTTTTATTTTTTTATTTTTTTTTTATTATTATTATTATTATTATTATTATTATTATTATTATTATTATTATTAAGTAAGAATGTGTAATGTCCATTATCTTACAATTTAATTTTAAAATATGAAAAATAAGAAAATTAATATTGTATGATTCCAAATCTTATAATTCATTAACTTATTATTTTAAAATTGTATAGTTTTTATTTTAATTTAAACTTAAAATATGAATATAAAAAAAATTAACAATATATGATTTCAAATTTTGTAATCTATAAAAAAAAAATTTCATTTGTTTTAGATTCTATTGATTTTTAATTTGATTTTTGATAGAATAATGTTATTATTTCCGATTTTGTATTATAAGTTGTGTATTTTTATTTATACTTTTTAGATGGATGTGTTTAAATTGTCAAATTTTTGTTTAAAACCATAATATACTGATCCATTCTAAAAAAACCGAATTTTCATACCAAGCCATCCCAAAAAAATAAAATAGTACTAGTATGGAATTTTTAAAATTGGGTATGGTAGTAGAGATTTTATTTTTAAAATCCCTAAAATTTGGTATAGTTCCAGAGATTTTAAATCTCCAGATTTTCCCGATCCTTGGTCACCCCTAATCTATTGTACTCTGAATAACAGTGGTTTTGATAAAAAAAAAAATGTTTTATTTTTTATTTTTTATTTTTTAATTGCCTATATCATTTTTTAATTTTTCACAGTTAAAAATAAAAATTGAATTATGTTAATTTATCATCATTCAAAGAAAAAATATAAATATAATTTTTATATAAAATAATATTTTCATATTTTAAATTAAAAAATATGAATTTATATATGCATCTTTAAAATATTTTTAAATTATAAAAATAAATAAACAAACACAAATCAAAATATAAAAATATTATAAAATACTAGTATTCATAATATTTTAAATTATGTATATTTCTTTTTAATGAAATCTATAGTTCTATTAGGAAAAATATTGTGATATATATATATATATATATATATAAGGGTTACAAATTGCCCTGCCACTATCTTTATGAAAAAATCAAAGATACACTTTTACCAATTGTACTTTTTATTGTTAAAGTATGCAATTTGTATAGGGATGATGATCCATAAACTATTTGGGAGATGTATGGGAGTGCATTCTTGACTATTAAATTTGATTCTTATTTAGCTAAAAAAATGATCTTTACTTCTTCATGATACTCAAGAAGAAAAACAGCAATAATTCTAAACATTTTGATTGAATTATTGGTACTGAACATAAGGAAATATAGAGTTTTTTTTTTACCAACTTTGGTATTTCACCAAATAGAGAGTTATAGATTTCATTATAAAAATACTGAAAATAACAGGTAAACACAAACAAAGGATATTTCTCCCTAAAAATATATAAAATAAAAATACATGGGATCAAATTAAAATATCATTTGTGGGGATACAGAAAAAAACCTTCTTTGTCCGGAACATCATTCAAATGCGACGAATGAGCCGATCGGAGCAGAATCAGACTATAATCTTCAAGCATCCACCATTCTTGATATTTTACCATCAAGATCTATCAACTCAAAGCTCCAGTAACTAGATTTGAGGACTAAAACAACAAACTAAAACTATCAACAAAATATTATTAAGAGGGACAAACCCTCATTAGGTAGAGACTAATCTCTAAACTAAACTAATATTAAGATTAAAAGCAAAAAAAAAAAGAAGGTGTTTGGGTGAATTTTTCCCAACAAATGGCCAAAATCTACCTACCACCGTTGAAGCTCTGTTGAAGAAAACGAAGAAGAAGAGGAGTAGGTGAGAGGAGAATGAGAGGTTTTAGGAAATATAGAGTAAAGTAGATGCTAAAGATCCATTTCAAATTCAATTTAATAACAGCAGTCGGGAATATGTTATCTTTTTATAAGGATTTACGTTACAGTTTCACTATAAGAACCCAACAATATGTGAATAGAACAAATATTTTATTATGTCTGAATACAATTTTTCAAATAAAAAAGTCTTAATTAGGTACTATACCGATTACAAAAGAAAGACATAACTACTGGTTTTATAAAGTTGGAGGAGGAGAAGAGGACTGCTACTAAAAAAATAAGAAACCAAACTAAAGGTTCAAATTTTGAGAATTCATATAAAAAAATAAAATTAGAGATTGATATCACTCTTTAAAAGAAAAAACATATTACAGTTTAAGTTTGGATAATATAAAATTAGAGATTGACATGCCATGATGATGGTTAAGATTTCAACTTGAATGATAGTACTTAAGGTTCTTCATTCACCATTAATGAGTCGTTGTATGATACTAATAAAACACTACAAGAAAAATAGTCTATAATAACTTTTCTAGTAATATTTTAAGCATATGTCATATAAAAGAGTAAAATTATAATAAATCAATATTTTTTTACAGCCTATTGGTGTGAAAAATCTAAATTTTTATGATCTTTTTGTAATTATATCTCAACTTTTAATTTTGAAAAAAATATCTTAATTTAGCAAATATTTTGTAATTTTAGCACAAATAGTATTTTGGTTAAGATTAAATAAAAATGCTAACATGACATCTTATAAAATATCAAATGTATCCTTTTTAATTTTCTAAATCTCTAATGGTATATTGGTATAAAAATCCAAATGTTTGAAATTTTGACAAAATTATCCCAACTTTAAAATTTAATAAAATATTTTAATTTAGCCAATTTATTAATAAAATAATTATTTATTTAAAATAAAATAAAAATGCAGACACAATAATAAAAGAATAAAATTTACTTTAAGAAATTGTTAATTTATAAATGATTTTCATTATAATAATTTTTAAAATTAAAGATATTTTTAATATAAAAAATTATTACTCCAAATAATTTAATATTTTAATTATTTCATAATTGTTTATACCCAAATATAATCTTGGGCTTGCAATTAAAATCGAGGCCCAAATGAAGCCCAACATCCAGGTCCAGCCAGTTTAAAATTAATTGAGGAAAGAAAACCTTGAATTGAAGCAAGAATCTTCTGGAGGTAACTGGAGAAAAACAGCAGAGGCTGTAGCATTGCTAAAGGAAATTCAAAAGACGCTCAAGTTACAAAAATTTATTGAAAGTAATCATGGCAGCATTCAAGAGGAATTTGCTTCTGCATGAAGATGGTGGACTATAAAGGAAGGCAAGCAACAATCAACACAAAAAAGACATATCCAACAAGACAGACCAATTATCAAAAACACAATCCAATTCAATCAACAACAAATCAGCAAATCCAGTTTTAGCAATTTCCCTTAGTTTATAGTATTTTACACTCACTTTTATTCCAGTAAAAGTTTGTATTTCTGCTATTTTAATACAAGTTCAAATCTTCTTAAGCTTATTGTTATCCATTTTATTATT
>CATIWO010361664.1:0-17123 GCA_949673435.1 Macaranga tanarius | reverse complement strand
TAGTAACTCACAAAATCTTTTGGCACCTGAACAATTCAAAATTACTATTTTGATCTAGAATTAAAGATTTTTTTACAAAACAGTCCATAATTTTTATACATTATTAACAAATAAGAATAAATTTGGAAATTATTTTGATTTAACCTAATAAAACCGTTCTCATTTTGAGTAAAAGAAGGTAAACTTTTAAATTTGTTGTAACTTTTGGACTAAATTGAAAAAGTAAAGAGATTGAGGTATTAAAATAATTTTGAAGAAAAATTTAAAGTATCGAAAATTTTTAGCAGTACTCTTTTAGAAACAATATTAAAGTTACGTCACCAAAAAGAAACAAATTGAAGTTTGATATCCAAACTGAAATAATTATAAAGTTGGGTAACCACCATTGCATTTAACCCAAACTTAGGTAGCACGGACGCAGAAACGGAGACACGAACATGAAAAAACGACTTTTAATTGAAGTGTCTTCTTTATAATTGGAGTTTTTAGAAAGTATCAGATATAGAGAAATGGGAACATCGACACGGGGAAACGCCTACTAATTGAAGAGAAATAAGATCTAGCAAAAAGGAAAATGTCCGCATCTTGCTCGTGCTGAAGTCCCATATACACTGATGAAATCAGTAGCAGAAGCTAAATGTCACGGACTTAGGGATTCCTAGTGATATCCGTGCGGCACTTAGATATCCCAAGAGGTTTAGATATGCTAAGTAAGCCTTTAGAGTTGAGAGATTGAGTTTAGTAGCGGAAGTGGTACACAAGAAAGTTTGGGAGAATACTTTGTATTAGTATTCAATTGACTAAGTTCTTATGTACACTTGTAAATGAGGGAGGAGGTCTATTTATAGGCATTCCCACCTTCTCAACATGTGGCTGAAATTCGTACACATAAGCCTACTAGAATGTGTGGCTATTATGTACAAAGAAGGTTCTAGACTCATTGAGACATTCTGTCAAACACCTTGGGCGTGGGAAGCTTCTAGACTCTCCTAGGCATTTCACCGAACACCTATCGGGCAGAGGCTTCTAGAGTCTGGCTGAGTCTTCCACCGACCTTGGCTGCCCACCGCAGCCCAGCACCGACTTCGCAGGCCTCTCTCGCACCTTCTAGAGACTTCCACGCCTTTCTCGCAAGTGGGTCGCCCAGCTCGCAGGTCTCGGCTGCTGTCCTCGCAGGCCTTGCGCCTGGCTCGCTCGTTGGCATGCGGGCGCCTCGCAGGCTAGGCGGGCTATCTTGCATGTCAAGCTCGCTGGCATGCGGGCGCCTTGCGGCCGCCTTGCATGTCAGGCTCGCTGAGCATGCCGAGCCTCGCACGCCCTGCGGGCTTCCTCGCATGTCTCGCCTGCTCGGCACACTCGACATGCGGGCGCCTGACTTGGCAATGCCTGTTGGCTCGCCTGGCATGTGCGCTGCCGCACGCTGGTCCTCGGCTCAAGCGACCTTTCTCGGCACCATCCGGGGCATTTGGCACAAGGTTGGCTTGTAGCTCCCCAATGCTACACCAACACCTTTAGGGACATGAGCGGGGCGTGACATAAAGCTCTAAAACGACGTCATATTCATCGGTACCATCGCATTCAACAATCAGAGCAATATAAGAACCATCAATTCATCAATTAAATCCAAAAACCCTAACCAAAAGCAATTAAACTTTTTCAGTAAGTGAAAAAGTAACTTAAAATAATGCCTCAAGTGAGGATCATTGCTAAAAATTACCAATATTCCCTAGTATAAATTCCACATATCTCTGCTGTTCAATCTTTTTTTTTTTTTTTTTAATTTTTGTGTTAAGAGGTGGAGACAGTGAGATTCTAAGAGATGCTACCACAACAATGGGCTCAACAGTGTGGCAGTTAATGCATCCATAAATACGCAGCTCTAACTCAAACCCTCATGAGTAGCTCAAATGGTAAAAGGTGTGGACATCTAGTTGTGAAGACCAAGAATCAAACCTCCACCCACAGTTCTCCGGTAGTGTTGGGAATTAACCACTCCAACTATATTTAAAGAAAAAAAAAATCTTTGCTTTAACAAAAGTTATAGGTCAGATCCCCTTTGATCTGCTAATGCTCCTTTCCCCAGTATTGTTTACAGCACCCCTAAAGTTTTTGGAAATTGAAGACAGAACCATTCAACTAAAATACTCATTAAAACAAGAGCATTGAAATTATGAACTTGATTCACAGGCCATTCACCAAATTGTCAGGCAGTGCTTGACAAGAAAACTTTATATTAGCATCGCTATGCACAGATCAGAACTGTCTACTTGAGACTTGAAATTGGCGGATGCTGCAGACTTAATTGGATTCAGCCTTTGCATGGAAACTTACTAAATGATAACTTTCAAATCATTCAGATTCAGGAAAAAGAGGGAATTGAAAAAGAATATGTACTCAGAAATCTGACATTGGAAGACCTAAGCAAAGCTGCTTCCAGGAGATGCAAGATGTTATTTGTGCTCATAAATAGCTCATCAATAGCCACTGAGCTTTATAACAATGGGAAATGCATAACAATCCTTGACTCAGGAAAATTGCTACTTCTCAGGTTTGTTATAGCTACACTAAATATTTCTAACCAAGCCTAGCATAAACATTGCTGAACCAAATCCACAGAGGACTGTAGATGATACATGTAGCAGCTGCACAGATCACATGTTCTTGATTAGTAAGCTATGGTGCTGCAAACATCTGGCGCTAAAATTGATGAAGTGTTTACAAGCAGGCGGCTGCATAAGGAAGTCCTGGTGATTTCTTGCCGTTTGCATAGAGTAGCAATTCCAGCAATTTATTATAAAAGCTATGCATTTGAAAGCTGTCAAGGCAGTATGGTCATGGATATGGAGCTTATATAAATTACTGGCTATCAGGCTCGCCTGAGCCTTTCTTGTTCCACCCACCAGAACCAGCTTTCCTCTCTACTCGCTTTCTCTTGTTTCTGGGAAATTGGAAGTCTGAGGCTAAACATGATTTCAGAATCGACTCCCCCTGTGTCACAATGGTTTTTGCTATTGGATCAGGTTCTGAGGTTGGAATTGGAGAGGGGTTAGTGCTTTCTCCTTCTTCTCCTTTCTCTGGTTCATGAAGCTTTTCTAGGAGTTGAGTAATTGTCCCTATGAAAGTTTCCCTCCCTCCCTCAGCTGCTTCATTATCTATCAGCACATTTTCGACAATCTGCAAAATGAAAAAATTGCATAGATATTAAAATGATTAACGGATCTTACAGTATGCTGCATAATGGATTCTTTATTCTTATCAATATTTCAAAATAAAAAAAAAAATAAAAAAAAAGAGTTGAGGAGATCCTGATTTGGTAGAAGAAAAATGTGTTTGCAAAATGGGTTACGAATCACAAATAACTCCAAACAAAAGATGCATCCAATCATATACAAGTAATGGATAGGTGAAAAATAATTAACTTTTCTTACATCTTCGCACAAATCTCCAATTTGTGGCTGATGGAAGGTGACATCAGCAGCAGACAGCATTCCTACTGTGCTTTCAATTATATCAGGTACGTGAATAGCCTCTCCATAACTTGACATGGCACAATCAGGCATACCCAAATCTTCAATATCATAGCCTGAAATATGCTGTGTTGCATTGTGTGTTGCTCCCACTGATATTGTTTCTCCATTGCCAGCTGAGAACGTAGGGCTAGGAGCTGAACTAGTCTGTCCATCACAAGGTGCAAGAAGGCTTAAATTCTCAGAGGAAGAAAATTTAGCAGCATTTTTTGATATCACCACATCAAGTTGATTCTTCAGCTTGTTAATCCGAGTTTGCATTATTTCAATTTTCCAAAGGACTTGCTCCGAGGAGCTATCACCATCTTCGAACTCAAAAGATAATTGGTCATTATCAATGCCAAATTTGTCATTGCAATCAGCATGTCGTTCTGTAATTGCTGTTCCACAATTATTACCAAATTAACAGCTGTCAATGAAAGAGTCAAAATGTATTTAAACATCTGTTTGAAATGATAATGATGATAAACATAAGAACATGATATGAAAACAGGATTGACAATGCTGAGAAAACAAGAAGCCTTAAGAGTTATAACATGAAAAACACAAAGTGACTATCGCAATTCTAAGAACTGCATAGCTATGGCTGTTAGTATAATAGTTTGCCATGCTATGAAGTAGAAACCATATATAAAGTATTACGGAAATTGTTACCTGTACTATCAAAATCATCAATCATAGAACTTCCATCTGGATTGGATCTCTTTTTTTCTGCAATTAATCATGAAGTGAAGTTTAAGAACATTAAGAAGGAAATCTGTTGACAGCTGGAATCCTAAGCCACAGTATGCAAGCACATACCCAGATAAGAAAAGAGGCTATGGTGTAATACATATGATGTTGTATCGGTTTTGTCTTCAGTTCTCTTTCGCTTTCTCCTCTTTACAGCCCTTCTTCTATAACATTGATTTGAAAATGGCGACGACTTTGAACAGAAACCTTCAAATGAAGATTGATAGATTTGTGAATGTTTTCTCTGTTCATACGTTGCAAGTTCTCTGGCATATTTTAATGCTTGAGACTCAATTTCCCTAATTTTCAGTTCGGTCCATTTGCAACGCCACATCAGAGGACGTATAAAGCTCCTCCAGTGATTTGTTAACTTCTTTTTCCTGGATGAAGCAAATGAAGTTTAGTAAGTGTTGTTTACAATTTGAAGTCCAAAACTATGGAATGAGCAAAACATGAAGAGAGACACTCTAAATTTCGGATAGTTTTTCCTCCTATAACCAAAAACTAAATATAAACAGCACATAAGAAAAAAGTGAAAGCATTTAGAACTTATCAGACAAAACTTCAAAACAGGCACCATCTCTATAGGTAAAAAGAAGAAAGATAAGCCCCCATCAAGGCACCACTGATATAGTTAATTGTCCATGGTGAAGCAGCAACTCTGAGATTAGTTCTGTGAATTCCTATAAAACAACATGCCAGAAAGAATTGATATCATTTTCCATTACCTTTACTCTGTCAAAAGTTCCTTTAAGGATTCAGTCTATTATTTTCCTTTTAATCCTGTCTGCCTAACTGTAGCATCTCTTGCATGAAGCTGATAATTTCTTGACTATTATTGGCAGATACTCTAGGGCACCTGCCATTTCATTGCAGTCTAATTTATGGCATGCTGCCCTCATCTAATCATTCAAATCAGCAGGAAGAGCTCTTACAGAGCTAATCATAAGGATCATAGAGTATATTTTAACAACTATAGTAACAGAAGTTTTAGCATTGAGTCAATCAACTTGTAACATAGTTATAGACAAATAGTATACAATCAAGCACTTCATCCAATCTCTTTCTCTCTCTCATACGCACACTCACAACACACACATACACACAGAGACAATATGGAACAAAAACACACCTTGTTTGAAACATGCTACTGAATGCATCATACGGAGATGTCAAATCACTGTCACCAAAAAATTGTGATTCTACTTCATTTTCACTTAGTCCAGAGCATTTCTCTGTATCAGAAAGGGTGTTAGCAAATGAGCTTGAGTATTCAGTCTCATCTGGATCTGGATCTTGAGTATCTGCTGCTCTGCTGTCATTGATATTCTTAATTGTGATTATGTCAACTTCTGCATCCTCAGGGTCCTCCGGCTTACATTGTTGATCAAATAAAATGCCTTGATCATTAACTGTTTTATCACAATTATCTACGCACCTTACACCTAACCCATCAGGTTTCATCTCAATGCTTCCATAATCTGTATCAACTTCAACTTTTGCAGAAGGTAGTTTTTTATTGTCTAGATCAATATCCATTAATGGCTATGCAGGAGCCATGGAACGATCTTATGCAAAAGTACTTGATATCCATTAAATGCTTCAATTTACTAATGAACAATGCTGAAAAAAAAAAAAAACAAAGAAAAATCCTTTATGTTTAGTGAATCAATTTTATTGATTTAAATCCAGAACTGAAATAAAGACATTCAAGAATTATAACAGAGATGTTTAAAAATAAATGCAACAAATACAGGTTTACATTATATATCTGTGTGAAAATCATAAAGTCAAATTAAAAGGAGGGTCTATTTAAAATTTGAGGAGACATCATTGACAAATATAACTTGGAACACAAAATAAAAAAATCATTCCAGGAACTACCAAATTCTACATACACCTTATTCATTGCACCAGATGATCAAACAGATGGCTTCTTAGATATTTTTTTCCCTCCTTTAACTTGCATTCGAATGCTTGTATTTCCAGGATATCATAATTATAGACCACATTATTAAGTTTCACTATTTCAAAGTTGTACCATGAGGAACACCTGATTCATTTTCATGGTGTATTACTAATGTAACCGAAGTTACCTATCTGGTACATATTAACAGAGTTAATGTTAGAACAATGCTTTGAACCCCTAAAACACAATTGTATTTCAGATCACAATTGCATGCAAAGAAACTACTAAATAATCCTTGTAAATTTGTTATCAGCCCGCCTAGGGAAAAAGTGACAAGGGAAAAGCTTGTTCCAGTGTGTGATCCAGTAGTGAAGTCATCTTCCATAATTAATTGGGTTCACAGCTTTTAAGAAAAGAAAATTCGCCAATGCTCCCACATCCTTGGAACTAGTCGCTAGTCCCCGCCCAACTTCCGATCAAAATCTTTATGTAATTCTAAAAGACAATCTTCTAGAAATCTTATGTTTAAACCACTAGTTGCAATGCTTAGACAACACAAAGTTTCATGTCAAATTAAATCATAGAAATTAGCTTGGAAGTTGGGGCAAACAAAAGCATAATAACTAAAAGTTTAAAAAGAGACGATCAAGAAAATGTTCAATGCCAGTGCTTAGCATTCTTCCATGTTAGATGAGAAAAGCAACCATTGTCAATCATTGTCTACAGAAATCCCCCAAGAACAATGTATGATCTCCCTGCCCCATTTCCACAATTGGTTGTCATACTACAAGGCCTGGGCATCTCTGAGCAATATTTTTCAATACAATGCCCCCACCCAGCTAATGACTTTTCTCAATTGTGGATAACAAGTGTAACCTTCAAACAATGAGAACTGTCCTAAAAAATTAGATGGGTTAAGGACAATGACAGTGACACAGTAATAAATAATAGATAGTAATGGCATAGTTTATTATATAGACGGGGCTTGTCTTATGTATAAAATTATAGATAAAATTCCACAAGCAGCAAGGATGCTTCTTAAGAGAAAATTACCAATGCTAAATGTAGAATTCATCTGACACAACAAAGTGAGTATAGTTCACATGAAAGAGGTATAAAAGTTGACATTTTTTTAGTAATGTGCAGCTGAAACTAGTAAAGAATGGAAACAACACTCTCACACACAACATAGAATGTTTCCCCAATGTATGCAAGAAGCACACATGCATGACTCCAAAATGCTTAAAATCAATCATAAAAGAAGTGCAGCAGAAACTTAACTCTATGATTACACATTATAAGACAGCTTTATGCGCTTGAAGCTCCAACTCCACAATAAACTATAACAAAATCTCCAGAAATTCTGCTTCTTGCAAAAAAAAAAAAAAAAAAAAAAAATAAGAAGATGCAACACAAGAACCTGCCTTTTCACAACATAGCACCAATTCATTAAAAAACAACTACTAATTCATTAAAAAACAACCACTAATTTGACAACATAAAGCAATTTCAAGCATTACCCAGAATTATTTCACAGCTTATAAAAAAATCCCAGTAACCAAAAAGTTGAAAACTTCCCATCAACAAAATTTCATTATCATGCTACACATCTAAATATCTCTAATAATACAACACATGATCAAGCTAATTTAGACAAAAAAAAATTAACAAGAAATTTCAAGCTGCAACAAAAAAAACAGCAGCACACCCATTAATGCTCAAGAAACGAGAAGAACAAAAAAAAAAAAAAAAAGGAGTTGAACAAGAGCAAGCTAGCTACACAAAAGAAATGAAACAAAGAGCTTAAAAAAGAAAAAGAAAAAGAAAAAGAAAAAGAAAAAAGATACATATGTATATGTGAAGGAAGAGAGTACCAGCAAAAAAGAGTGAGTGTTGAAGAGCACTAGTGAGGGAGAGTGTGTGTGTGAGGACGTTGTTGGTGCTGGTGCTGGTGCTGGTGCTATTGTTGGGCAGTGCGGCTGAGGGAAGGGAAGTTAACGTTGCTGTTGTTGTTGTTAACTTTGTTACACTATAAACCTAAAAGCAGTTAGTAGTAGGCACAGTAGTGGTCACTTCCCGCTTTTGTTAATTATATGGTACGTGCCATTCTTCCATTATTTTTCACCACTTGTCTTTATTTTATTGCTTTGTTTTTACTTTTTTGTTTTTATTACTTTTACTCTATATTCTCAATAAATTAGTAAACCTTATTCAGATTTTGTATTTCTTTTTCTTCTTATCTTTATGAATAGTAAATTTTATCCTTGTAGCCTTAATAATATATTAATAGTCGAGTGTGTGTCTTATATGATAAAAATAAAAGGAAAAACGCATACCTTGACCTCTATATTTTAACTTTTTTTTTTTTTTATATTGCCTCATGTATAAAACAATCGGCACATTACAATCCTATATTTTTATTTACTGACACATTCAGTTCTTATTAAACGAATGGAATAACGCAGGTAAAAAATATTCAGTTTGATCCTTATAATTTTAAAATATTTCTTTTAATGTTTATAATTTTTATTCTTAATCAATAAATCCATACAATTGCTAAAATAATCCAATTTGATTTATTGAAAGTTTTTAAAATTATATATATTTTCAATATTTTTATCTAATTAAAATGTAGGTCATTTATTTCTAATAAGTTAATATATATCTATATAGATTTTTTTTTGTTAAACTATTGTCATTCAGAGCTTATTGAACTTGTTTATTAAATATTTATAAAATTAAAAAATATAAATGAAAAATAATGTATGAAAAAAATATTAACTAAGATGCATGAGCTATTTAATAAATGCAATATAATAAATCATATTCACCCTTATAAATTGTATCATATTTATATAAATATATTTATAATTATTGTTCAAGAAGTATTTTATATAATTTATAATTATAATTATATATCTATTTTAAAAAAAATTAAAATACTTTTAATATAAATAGTAATTAATTAACTATAATTTGTATATTATTCAAATATGAGTAAGGTCTATTATATTTTTTCAAATATGACAAAATATAAATTTATAAGTTTAAAGATAATATTATAGTAAATTGAAATTTTTTATTCTTTAAACATATTAATTAATAGAATTATTAATTTATTGAGTATTAATTGTAAGAAAAGCAATTGTGTGTGATAATATTTTCCCTAGTTTTTATTTGAAAAAATTATAAATTTTCAAAAGTATTTTATTTATTAAATAGCTTTCGTGCCTTTTTATTGATTAAATTATCACGTATTGATTTTTGCCACGTTTGTATATTAATTATATAAACATTCAATGAACAATTAAAATATGTTATAATTTTTATAATTTTTTATTTTTTTAATATTATAAATCTATTTGAAATAGATGACATACATTTCAATTAAATAAAAAATATATAATTTTTAAAATTTTTACTAAATTTAGTTGAATTATTTTAGTATTTTTATGAATTTATTTGTAAAAAATAAAAATCATAAAAATTAAAAAGAAATATTTTAAAATATAGGAGCCAAAGTATGCATTTTTCCAAACTAAAATTTATATCATATTTTCTTGTATTTATGATGAATACTGATTGCAATAAGTTTCTCACATTATTTTTTGAAATTATTGTGAAATGCGTCCTTCCAAAACTAAAAATCAAACTTGTGTGTGTGTCAGTGTGTGTATATATATATATATATATATATATAATGTTACGTCTTATTTAAGCCATTTCTCAGAAAAGTTAGATGGTCATCAAAAGTATGTGCTCTGTGTGTCTGCATATATTGGATATTTAGTCCCTTGTTTTGCGTTGCATGGGTTGAAATGTTGGTGGCTACCAATAGGCAATAACAATGTGTAGTAGCTCTCCTTGGTGGCAGGCAGCACTGATTGCAAAGCTCTTATCACTTCTCATTTATTAGCTTCCGTCAGCACTGGCAAAGGAAAGCAGAGTTACATGATGATATCAACACAGAATACCTCCAAAATTGTTGGCAGCAATTGTTTTTTTTTTAATACATATGAATATATGATGCTGCCACAGACACAAAAACATTAGACAAGCAATCATTTTAAAACGACAATTAAAAGTTATGCTCATGCGTTTAAAGAGGTTAAAAACTTTACAATGTCTGTTTCGATTTTTTTTTTCCTTTTCAGATTACAAGAAGACTGAATATGGGCAAGCCCACTGCTTCTAATTCTACAAAATTTTTCCAACTCTAGCACGACATATCAATTCAAACAATCAAACCTGGAAGGTCTTAATTCTTTGCCTTTCCTCTCTTGCTATTTTTACCAAATTTCTTCTTTCCAGCACCTTTGCTCTTCATATGAGACATTTGGTTAGCCTTCTTCTGCCTCTCTTTACGAACTTGTTCAAGATTTTTAACTTCTGAACGCACATTAGCATTAGGCATAAATTGCTGCTTCTTGTTCCCTTTAAATCTTTTATTATTTCCTCGGAATCGATGGGCTCCTGCAAAAAAAAAAAAAATGTAGGAATGAACTGTGGATTTGCACTATTAGGAGAGGTTAGTCAAATTAGCCACCGTAGGCAAGAACCAAACTGCAGTGTAATGAATCTCAAAAGAACTTTGTCAAAAATTAAAGTTGCTTTATTCCTATGCTTGACAGGAAATTAGGACAGGGTGGAGGAGAAGGAAAGAAAAATTCATGGTGATTGACGTTATTTCTCCATCATCTGAATTGGTAAAGGGGACAGCATGAGAAATAGGGGACAACAAATAAAGAAGGGGCAATTAATTAATATATGTACCCTCCATTTCAATTCACTTCTGGAAGGAAATTATTTCTTTTATGAATCTCAAAATAGAAAGTCTTCCCTGAATCCTTTCCTTCCCTCCTACTCAAGTAATCAATACATTCCTTGCTGTTCTTTTTCCCTCACTTGACTTGCCTTCCACTTTCATCCTCTATTATACAGTGTGGAAGACAGTTAACAAAGCAAAATAAGCCCCTCTATTTTCTCCGGTTATACGATACTTTATAACTGAATACTAAAAGATGCATGTATAAAGAAGAATTTAAAAAAAAGGTGCCATTGATAAAGAAACTTGCAGTGCACTTGACAACAAATACCATAAAACAGAACGTAAATTTGAGTATGTAACACCAGACAGAAGCATTCAAATTCAAAGAAAAACCTGAGAAGGTTGAGGTTTGCTCAGGATCCCCTTCATCACTAGTTCCTTTAAGAGAGACTTTTCTGTGTGACCGCTCTTTCCACTTCTTGTATATCCCGGTTTTATTAGCTTTTACTTTGGCACCACTTTCCGTCTTTACCTACAGCCAGCACAAAATAGAGTAAGTTTAAACAAGCACATTCGTAATAACAAATGCATAGATAACACCGATGAGGATGCACCAAGAGCCATTGCATGGAGCCACTAAAATATTGTAGTAAGCTTCCCAAGTCAGCAGAAAAGATAATTTTCCATATACAAAGGTTAACTTGCGTTTGATGTGTGATCTAAATACCTTTAAATAAATTACCTTCTTCCAAAATAGACCTACATATGCATATAGTATAATCTTCACTTCTTATTAGCTATATTGAGCCCCATATATATAACATGAACAGAGCAGCCCATCGATAAGTTGATCACAGAAAAAGCACAAAAATACTACTTTAAGCTTTGACGATTAGAAGCAAACTTGTGGGGAAGTACGAAGGCAGGGTGCATATATATGTTGACAGATTTAGTGTATACACACTCTGAAAGTTACATCCAAAGCGGAATAAAAAATACATTCTACAAATTTCACCTACTGCACATCTAAAAGTTACAACAGAGTTGAAAGGACAAAAAGAACAGAAGCACTAGTGACTAAAAATTTAAAATCATAATCATTAGCAACCTTAACATATGAATGCATTACCTAGATGCAATACCTTAACATAAAATCATATATTTCCACATATATGGCAAATTCAGAAGAGGTCAAAGAGTACCTTTCCACTAGCTGTAACACGTTCACCGTTGTTCAGTTTGATGTATTTTTTACTCCTCTGCCACCAAACGTTTCATTAATTATAGGGGGTAAAAATTAATGTGTACGCCACAATTACAAAATCTCACCACTAAAATGTTTCAAGTACCTTATCCCAATGGTATACAGTTTTCTGTTTCTGCATGCCTCCGCTATCATCTGCAACCAGATCTAGGACAGCAGCATCCAGCCTGACAAGATAATTTACATCAACTGTTGATAAGAAAATAACACCTAAAAATAACTAAAAGAAGATCATGCTGCAGCAATTCCTGCATACATGATACAACAGCACTAGATAATATTGTGCATCAGAGTTCACCTATTTGATCCAAAACCTTCATTAGCTCTCACTGCAAGGCCTGCCTCCGTATGCTGGGACCAGTACCAAATTTGCAACTCAAATCAGTTATCCAATAATTTCTCATAGCTAAGGTACCCTTTTTACCAAGTAAAATATATATTGCGAAAAAACAAAGAAACCCTTTTACCAAGTAAAAAATATATTTTGAAGAAACAAAGAATGTTTTTCCCATATAAATTAGGAGTGCAGGAACTCAGAAAAATAAATTATTATGATAGTTTACAGCAGTATGATGATAAAAGCAAATATCTACAGATCATTTGGAAAAAATGAAAGAAAGCATAGACATATAAATGTCAAATTCACAATATAAAGTTAAAAGCATATTGGATGTAACATGCATTTAAAAGCTTGCAATCAAGACAGAATATATTAAATTAAAGCCCTTGAAATTAATTTTTTTTTAAAAAAAGAATCTAACAGCATATTATAACATACATGATTTGTTGGTACTGAGCTTATATAATACTCCTCATCTTTGAAATTCTTTGCCTTTCTTTTAGAACCACGAGCTTCTAACATCCAAAATAAATCAACATCATGTAGTATCAGAAGAAAATATATTACATTCACTAGAAGATGTTATTTTTATAAACTGATTACATGGAAGCTGAGACAACTTATGTATATAACTATTAGTAGGGTTTGAACAAACCTTTTTTCTCCTTTCCATTTAAAGAAGTAATCTCAGGTTCGACTTCCTGCAACCAAAAGTATGTCCATGAAAAAAAATAGGAAAGATACGCATTCTACAACCAACAAATATCAAGCAAGTATATGTAGACCACACACCAATGTCAAAAACAAGCAAAAACTCCAAATTGGACATGAAATGGCATTATAACTTCCAGTAAGGTACCAGACCAAGGCCTGAACTCCTAGTTCTGCAGCTAGGCTTGGACAATAAAGATTTAAGTCACACATAGCTGAGGTCAGGAAGAAGTTACACTACTCTCATTACTGATTAGCTGCCTATTTATTATAATTCTACCACTTCAATAAAAATAACAATCTATAACGAACAATGTTGTTCTTTAATATTCTTAGATAAGTTCATAAATAATGTTAACAAAAAATGGCATCCTACACATGTTCCTAAAACTATTTCCCTCAGGTGAAGCATTCCAAAAAGATATTTCATGTAAATATCACAAGTAAAATTCCCATGTAGTGATTGATCATTTCATGGAACTGAAACTCAGTTGTCAAGAAACATAACAGTAGCTTAGATTAGGAATTAAAAATAATTACTGCGTCGCAACAAACATATTTACCTTCTTCTCCTCCTGTTTGCTAGAGCGTTGTTGATGCACCAAATTAATGATGCCCTCATGAATAGCTCTTTTTCTCTTCATCACATCGACCCATTGACCTGCAGGACCCTGTAATTGAAACACGACCTTGACCTAAAACTTCATTGGAGACGATAATGATTCTAGATACTAAGAAACATATAAACAAAGGATCCATATAAATTTGTGCTCATTTTAAAAGTTATAAGTTAAAGCAACAAGCTAACAAAGAATATAAAGGAATCCCCAAAACAATTAAGATGCTGGAGAACACCAAGTATACTTTAGGAAACAAAATTGAAACAGAAAAACTAATGACGAAGGAAAACAATGAAGAAAAAATCAAGTATAAAAAAAAATGTTACAACTTAATCTGATATACTTAATTATTCCAAGAAAACATATTGTTTCTTAAGAGAAGATTAAAAATGAGGTCAGTTACCTGCACATTCTTTGATTTAGCAGCCTCGCCTTCAGCTTCCAGTATAGTCTGCTTGGGTCTAAGACAATCGAGGCATTATATGGTTAAAGTTATGCAATCAAGCAAACATCAACCCATTGTTCACAAAGATAACAATGAAAACATTTGGACTCACCTAAATGCTTTTAAGCGTTCAGAAAATGCCAGTGCGGTTAACTCACCACCTTCCAGAACATTTTTAAAAATTGGATGTAAACCTTCACGGGGTAAATCCTTAACTCTCTTAATGGACTCCTTTGCAGGTAGGGGTTTTGTCTTTGTATACAACCGAAAAGCATTTGCACACGTTTTCTGCAAGGCAGTCAGTTCTGCAGATGAATCAATAATTTCTCGGACTCTGTCTGAAACAAGATCGAGAACCGTTTGCGGGAAACGTCCATAAACAGTTTCCCCATTTGCAACTGCTTTATCAATTTTCTTCATTACTCCATCCATGTCCTTCAAGGCCTCTTCCTCTGTTGGTGCAGCCCTGATTGGTTTTGAAAGAAATAGATGAAGATCTAAAAGGTAAGGCATATCTTCGGATGTCACAAAAGAGAATGCTGTACCAGTCCGACCTGCTCTTGCAGCTCGCCCTACACGATGGACAAACATTTTCGGTTTTGGCGGGAAGTCCCAGTTAATGACATTATCAAGCAAGGGAATATCAATCCCCCTAGCTGCTACATCTGTTACAATCAACAACATAGTTTTTCGTGCCCTAAACCTCGACACATGAATCTTGCGAGCATCTTGGTCCATATCACCATAGCATACAGAAGGCTCAATACCCTCTTCTCGAAACAAAATATTAAGGAACTCAACATGATGTTTTGTAGAAACAAATATTAACGTCTGCTGTTCAGAACTAATATACTCCCTTACTAAATACAACAGCGCTGCATATTTTTCCTCCTGCCGCAAGGTGAAAAACATTACCTTCAAATCAGGACTAATTTTAGTATCCACATCAAGCCGAACAAGCTGAGGATCTCGAAGACCAGCCTTAGCAAACTCAGCAAGAGCACTTGGCAAAGTCGCACTAAAAAGCAAAGTCTGCCGATTGTCACTCAACCGGGTTAAAATTTGATGCAACTGCTCAGCAAAACCCATACCAAACAGACTATCTGCTTCATCAAAAACAACATATTCCACCGTCCGCAACGACATGTCATCAACCTCAGACAAATGATGCATAAGCCTACCAGGAGTTGCAATTATAATATCAGGACTCTGCGCTAACTCTTCAAACTGACTCTCCATGCTATCACCACCAACCAATAAACTCATTCGAAGATCTGCATTGTAACCAACATAAAATAATAATAATAATAATAATAATATACCTAAAAATACCTAAGGCATTGTTTGAATAATTCATTTACAACAATTAATTTCAATTAAATTCTATATCAATAAATCAATCAACATAAAAATAAAAATAACAATAAAATACCTAAGGCATTGTTTGGAAAGATTCATTTACAACGATTAATTTCAGTTAAATTATATATGAATTAATCAATCAATCCAAACAAACGAACTAACCGGTGAATCTGCCGAGCTCCTTAGTGAATTTCAAAGTCTGCAAAGCTAAATCTCTAGTAGGAGACAAAATGAGAGCGCGAACGCCAGCTTGAGAGATGTGTTGTCTTAATTTCTCAAGCATAGGGATTAAAAACGCCGCCGTTTTACCAGAGCCAGTACGAGCCATGGCTACGACGTCGGCGCCAGAGAGAATAATAGGCATGGTCTTGCGCTGGATAGGTGTAGGGACACGGTATCCCTTCCGTTTTATTCCTTTGTAAATGTTAGGGCTTAGGTTTAGGGATTCGAAGCCGCCTGATTTCGCTTTCTTTTTTAGGTTTTGTTTGTGCTTTAGCTCTGCTTTAGAGCTCACTAATGGCTCCATTTTTGTGTCTCTGTAAGCTGCAAAGGTTTCGCTATGGAGCGATGAAGAAGAAGAAGAAGAAGAAGAAAACGGTGATGATATGGGAGAGTTGTAGGGTTTGTCTTTTTTTGTGAATGAAACGTTGCCGTTTTGAAATGTTAGGGTTTTAGGATTTAAATTATGCACTTTTGTTGCTATTTCTTCTGAAGTAGCACATTTTATCCCTCACCCAAAGAAATTTATAATTGTTAATATCATTTTATACATAAATGTGCCAAGGAGGGGAAGGTAGTTAAATTTATTTAAATTTTTTTTAATAATTATTATATGAGAATTAGATAATTTAATTATTTAATAATTGAAATTAAATTAATTAGAATTTTAATTTTGAATTTAAATTGTATTTTTGTTATAATTAGGTTAACTTTTATTTAGTTTGAGGGAAATTTTACAGTTGATTTACTTTGTATTCATTTTGTTGTTATCACCATTGGATGAGAGTATATAAAATCATCCAATAGTAAATGTTAACAAAGTAAGTTTTATTTTGCAAAAAACAAAGTAACCATTAGGGCTAAGCGCGGGTCGCGAAGAACCCCGATCTGTCCCGAAAAACCGAACCAAAAATCTCCAGAACCGAAAATATCCGTTGACCGTTTGACTTTCTCCGAACCGAACTGTCCCGAAAATTTTTATTGGGGCGGGTCTGGAGATAATGAGTTCTCCGAACCGAGAACCGAATCGAATCGAACTGCTCCGAACCGAAGAACCGAAACCAGAACTGATAATTTACTATATATATTTATATATGTGTGTGTGTTGTGTGAGTATGTATATTTCAAAAATTTTACAAATAGTTATTATCTTAATTTTTTTTATGATGTATTATAAATTATAATGTTGAATTGTTGATAATCAATTATTGATAAGTTGATGTATT
>CATIWO010361662.1:0-19718 GCA_949673435.1 Macaranga tanarius | reverse complement strand
GGAGGTTAGAAGGTCTTTAATACCTATTGAAGTCATATTGGTAAGTTTTCTTGTGATTTGAGTTGTTTTGAGTTGAGTTTTCTTGGTTGCAATTTCGGGTAGAATTACTCTATTTTTCAGTCATATTATTCTTGCCATATCTTGAGTTATACAACTCTAATTTGAGCAAGCTTTAATGATCTAGAAATCTTAGAGAGTCCTCTATATTTCTTATGTTTTGAACTTGCTAGAATTCTGCTGTTAATCTTGCCAATTATGGCCGGAAATTTCAGAGCTCATAATGATGCTCTGTTTTATTCTGTTTTGGCCAAGTTGATTGTAAAATCCATAATTAATTCTCTACATATCCAAATTGAGTGATTCCAATTTTAATTTTATATATACATGTAACCCTAGCTTTGGTAGCAATTTGAGGGTTTTTAGAACTTGTGTGGGTGTGTTTAGTCATATTGATATTGGAGCATTTTAGTTGCACTTTATATTTTTGAAAGGGTTTGTGATGCTTGCTTATGGAATTTAGTATGTATATTGTATAGGAGTTGGAAGAGGAAGTGGGAACCCTACTATATAGGGGGAGCTTGGCTTTGTGAAGGAGTTGAAGCTTTTAGTAAGTATTTGTTAATTCAATGCTTACATATTCTAAATCTCTTGTAACTATAATTACTTAACTATGCTTGATTTGTTAATGCTAAATTTAATGGCAAGAATGAGTATGAATATGAAATATATCGATTGTTATATATTGAGATTAATGAAAGCCACTTGATGTGGTATGGTGTTTGTATAAGTTTGTGAGAGTAATGATATATATATATATAAATATGCATATTGCATAATGATTGATTTATGAGGAATGTGAATGATTGCTATGTGAGTAAGGTGAATGATTGATTTGTAAGGAAATTGAATGATTGAAATGATTGAAATGTGAGGATGTGAGGATTATGTGTGTGGAGATTGAGCTCCACGATCTGAGACTGAGTTGGGCAGAGAGTCTCAGATATGGCCATTCATATGAAATGTAGATATACGTGTGAGATCTGAGACTGAGCTGGGCAGAGAGTCTCAGATGTGGCCATTCATATGAAATATGTATATACGTGTGAGATCTGAGACTGAGCTGGGCAGAGAGTCTCAGGAATGGCCACAGATATGTAAAAAATGAATGAATATAGAAAAAGTGAGATTTATGTGTGAAACATGTGAGACGTGTGTGGACAACTAACTTGCATAAACATACATGCATTTTATGATGAATACATATATTTGTGATGAATGAGATTGAATATGAATGGAATGTGGATGAATGTATTATTGTGGCTATAAGGCACCAACAATGTTGATTGAATGTTGGAAGTCTTATTGTGATGTTTTGGATGTTTGGTGTGATTTAGTATGCTTAACATGGGTTGTTATAGCTTGGTTTGAGTGTGCTTTGACATCACAACCCACTTTAAAGGTATTTTAATAAATTCATATAAATGAATTCAGCCTAGGTGTCTTCATGAAAGTTTTATCCCTCTGAGTTAGCTTTCCATAGCTTTTTGAATCACTTGATTCCGAGTTCTATAGAGGAAGTTATGGCCAAAAGCGTACAACATGGTCCGCAGGCCATGTGCCAAGTACAGACAATCAGGCACGGCCGTGTGCTATTTCGGCATGGCCGTGCTGTCCCAGAAGGAAAATGGCAAGAATCAAGCACGGCCATGCCAAAAAGTGGCACGGCCGTGCACCTATCAAGCGCAACACTTGTAGAATTATAGTATTTTGACCATAACTTGAGCTATAGACCTCCAAATGAGGCGTGGTTTGAAGCTACAGAAACCTTAAAGAGTCCTCTACAAGTTAAAAATTTGAGATTGGCTAGAATATATTTTTAAGATTCTCTAATTGAGCTTGACATTTTAGTGCTCACTTATACCTTTGTCATTTGGACTCTCATGCGTAGTCTAAATGCCAAATTCTTGTATTTTGATGTGTTACAATGTATTCTATGTGTTTTTCTTAATTAGTTCTTAAGAAGAGCTATATGTATGGTTGTATTAATAATTACTTATTGAGTTGCAAGCTCATTCCTTTGTAAAACGTGGTTTTCAAGTTAATTAGCCTAGCTTGAAGTACTTGTTTTGGACAAAACTTGAAGCTTGGTATAGTTAAAAGATCAGGTGGGACAACCGCGTGCTTGATGACAACATTTCCATCCATCCACATGAGCATTAGCATTTTGGGATTTTGTATTAAGTTCATGTTATTTTTAAAGACATATGTAAATTATATGTACATTGTATAAACTAATACTTTAATATATATAAAGTATCTTTTTAATTATGAAATATTTTATTTTTCATATTTTATTTCATTAATCTGGACACGTGTATGTGGTACCTGGAGGGTGCTACACAATCAACTTACATATAAAAGATTATATATATATATATATCCAAATACGTGCATTTGCATTTCATCATCACCAACTCCCACAATCATCCATTCCATAATAGAAAAGTATAAATATAATCAATAAGTAATTAAGTATATATCACATGAATCTCAAATCTCAATACTTATTTAATGTTTCGTTCAATCTCAATAATAGGGATATCGTCTCATAATAATTCACATTCTCATATCTTATTATTATTATTTAGTATCATCGGCCTTGTTGATGGACACTTAGCCAATTAACTGATCATTATTACACATGGTCAATGGTCATAAAGCCAATCGACTTAATCAATTTCACATAATCGATGGTCACAAAGCCAATTGACATATTTATCACATTCAGTATTTTCAATCTTCTTCCATATGTAATAATATATATCGAACATATTCTGAAAATATACCAAACATATACCACAATCTTGAATCATAAACTGAAAATAGACTTGGCATATACTGAATATATAACAAAATAATATACCATCATACATCCACATCACAACATATCTTATATAATAACTCAAAAATCATACTCATCTATATGCATCTCTTAACATGGATATCACAAAAATAAGGTCAAGCCCATGTTATATTCACTTGGCATATTACACAACATAACACTCATATACCATTTTAATACATCAAACAATATTAACATTCTATGATCAACATTAATCATCTCTTATATCTCATTCATAATATTTAATAACTACTTACTATAATACTTTCTACCTCAACAAGTGAGAGTTCTACCTTGCTTTTAATAACTCCTACAAAAACCACATATCAAAATCATAAACAACACATCTCACTTTCACGCTAATTCATCTAATTCAATCCATTATTCACAATTCGATTTAAAATAAAATCATGTACACAAATTCCAAAATTCTGATTTCCTATAAGAATTGGCACTATGAGTCTATTTTAATATCATTGGTAGTTATAACTTCTGCAAAGACTGATATTCCGTTTCCACACATCAACTCTTCTATGTTGCTTTTCTTATTGACTACCTATAATAAGAATTCAAAATTTAAGACATCTTTGTTACCTGGACTCAATTGTTCTTGGGTGAAAACATGTTCAAACTTCTATTATATCTCACAATTAATGTCTTTCAACTCTTAACTATAATTACTAACAAAGAGCTCTAGATCATACGTCGAAGAAGTCTCCTCATACAATCGTGATTGTCCGAATATACAGACTATTATTCTTCCTCTTGTATTCACACCTATTCTATCCCTTGCCTATAGCCCTGATATGGCCTCATTAGCAAATTCAATTCATTCCCCTCATAACTCCTGCTCAAGGAAAAATAAGTTCCTCACTTTTAATTAATAATAAAAGATACATAATTAGTCTTCATCAAAATTTAGCTCAATAATTTATAATTAATTCTTAATTATTCCTCATCATTCTTGTTTAATATAAACGGAATTAATCCATTATTACATACTATTCAATCCATCACTGTATCCTCTTTCAACTTCCACGATACTATTCTTTATAAAATAATCAATACTGAAAAAATTGTCATAGTTAATATGAAATACCTTAGAAAATTCTATAATATAAATTCACCCTTTCTTCTCAAATTAATCTTACTAAATCTGCAATATCCATTAAATAAGCTTCTTGCCTATTCCAAATCATATCTGGTGTAATCACAATTGGAATCAACAAACATGTATAATTTCTTCTTCACCCACTTTCTCTATTCTCTTTACTCCCGAATATGTATAACTATCTCATTACATAACAAGTTCTAATATCCTGATAGTTCCATACCTAATTTATTCTCAAAATAATACTAATCCTTCTTTAACTCCATAACTATTAAATTCACACATTTCATATCAGATAATAGTTCTAAACAAAATCTTTATCACCATTTTTTTTCCATTTGTATCACTTAACTCAATTAGTTGTGATTTTTCATCACTTCTTGTTAATGGACAATCTTTAACAAATTGACCTGGTTCTCTACAATTATAACATATCCTTGGCTTAAGACCCCAGCACTTTTCTAAATATTTCTTACCACCATCATTGCAATTGCATCCTGGAAATATTGTACCATCCATAGATTTACTATAAACTTTTCATCTTTAGACTCTTCAAATTCCCTATTAAATCTTTCCCTCATTAGTTAACCGAACAAACGCTCATTATATCCTCTAAATTCAATCCTCTCTTAAGTCTCTTTTGCTTTAACTCATCAATTATGTCTAGTTGGAACTTTGTATGTTGATTTCTTCACTATCAATGTCAAGTATTGAACACTGATAGTAATAAAAATAACAACAAAGTAATCTATCTACTATTTTTTCTATCACTTACTCAGAGTCAAAGGGTTTTTAGCAATCAAAACATCAAAATATTTAAAGGAAACATAGTAGAAACTAGAGAGAACACAGATAGAACACATATATGAGAAACAATTAGGGATGAGATAAGAGCAGGGGAAGACGCAAAACTCTAATGGACTAGAGAGAAGAATGGCTAAATAGGAGAAGAGTTACATTTAGAAATTAGAGTTGAGAGAAAAGGAAAGAGAGTGGCTCAATTCAAAGTGAAAGAAAATGAAGAGAAGGATTTTTCATAGGAATGAGGTATATATATAATAAGGTAATGGTACATCATCAAACGATGTCGGTTGGTGCATCCATCCAATTGAACCGACAACTAAAAATTGTACTTCCCTATTTTATCAAACTAAACCAATTTTTCATTTTCTCGATAACTGAACTGATGTAAAGTTTCAGCTCAAAATGGTCCGGTTAGCTTGGTTCGATCAGATTTTGCTCTCCCCTTTATTAAAATGTTGAAGCGTCCACATATGTGTGTATATGTGTAAATGTAAGGAAATTGTTATTTGAGACATCTAAAATGTTATTGGTAATTTGTAATAATAAGGGATAATTGCATTTTTAGTTTCTCAAGTTTTTAATTTTTACTATTTTAACGTTTTAACAATTTCATTGAGTGTTTAAACTTCCTAAAATAGCAATAATGTAATGCTTCCAGTTGATCTCCCCTTGTTAGAGTGATGATTGTGTACTAATAGGACCTACTTCTTTGTGACATGCATGCCACCACGTATAAAAAATAATGAATAGATAAAAATAATCTAAACGTTAAGAAAGGAAATGACAGTGCATACCCTTTTTATTATTATTAATAGGTTAGGGCTCTCTCTTTTTATTATCATTCTAATTCGTCTACTTTTGTTAGGGATTTTATCACTTTGGTGTCTTATTTTATTTTCATATTGCTAATTGACAAGAAAGTTTTGAAGATTTAAGGGTTAATTAAAGCTCTCAAGGTTGATATTAAAGTTTAATCCTTTTTGTGTACTATAATCCAAAGCTAAAAAGGTACATTACACTATTTTTCTTTTTTAAAGTTATCTTTTATATGTTTGTTGTCAACAATTGTCATTCTCTTTTTTCTTTATTAAAAGCATCTTCAAAATATTTGTAATGCATGAATTGATTTTATTGGGATATATTGTAAGTATTTTTGGTTGTTTATGCATTTTTTATTCTGTTGATTGTTTATGTTTTTTATTTTATTTTATGTATTTTAGAATGGAGAACCATGTGCTTGTTGTCTTTTCTAATGGCATGTTAATATGTGATGATAAGGGGAACAAAATATATTAGAGGGTTCAAAAAGCATATAGTAATAGTTATAAATAACTTTGCTATAGGCTCTTTAGTGAAGCATTTAGAGGATATCTACAGCAATTTAGAAATTAAGAAGGTGCACTTTAGGAAATCTGAGATGCCTGTTGAACATGGTTTTATTATTGTTGTGTGAGGGGACTATTGCCTTTTTCCTTAAAATGCTAAAAAAGCACCAGAAATTAGTGCTTTATTTATAACATGATTTCAATTCTTTTAAGGCTGTGAGTGAAGAAGTCTTGGATGTTTCTGATAAACACTAAAGGAGGAAGGATGATATATATGATTTAATAGTAGAAAATTGAATAATTTTTGGGTGGGAGAATAGGTTTGATTGGTAAAGTAGTGAATGTAGAATTTAATGGAAAAGAAAATAGTGGATTAAATGAAATTATTGGTAAGGAAGAGGCTATGTATGTAACTTAGCCTTTACTATATGAAGACATAAATGTTATTTTAGGTAGTACTCAGCATGTAGTTATTAAGGGTCATGTCTCATATGAGTTACTTAGTTAAATTTTTAATGATTTGCTTATAGGGGATATAAGTAGGAATGTCAATGATATTGCTTTGAATGAGAATACATATGAAAATGTCAATGAAGATGCAACTAAAGATGCAAATGTAGGTGTTAATGTTAGTGCAGATGTAAATATGGAGGCACATGTTAGAAGTGAAGTTAAAGGATCTAGTCTTAATGAAAGTGATAAATAAGAAAACACAAATAACTTTTAGTTGACATTGAGCTATAATTTGATGAATATGCTGAAGAATTATAGCATGCAAGCAAGTTTTTAGGAAGTTTAAACAGAGAAAAAAAGTTGGAGAATCTGCTACTGCACCTAATGATTTAAATAATAAGGCTCATACTACTTCTCATGATCATATGAATTAATATAATGTTGGAGGTGAAGGACAAGCCCTAGCTAAACATTTTAATTACTCTTATTTATAATAAAAAAAATGAAGATGAAAATTTGAATAATGCTAGATTTTAGTGAGATGAAGATAATTAGAATTATATAAGCACAAATGTAAGTGATGATGACCATGCTGCTAGGAGAAGAAGCAGGTTTCCAGCTTTTGGCCCAAAGGCAGAGAAGATATCAATATGTTTGGGCATGACATTCAAGGATGCAAGAGAGTTAAAAAAAATAGTGATAAGGTTTTCAGTACAAGAGAGACGTACTCTAAAGGTCATAAAAACGCTACTGAAGTTTATTAAAAGCAATTACCCATTCACAATGTATGCAGTTTTTAATAATGCTTCAAAGCACCATCAAGAAAGACTTTCAAGTCATTTTATATATGTTTAGTTGCTTTGAAAAATAGAATATTGACAGCTAATTAGTTAGTTGCAAACTACTTATACAAGTATAAGTGCATACTCGCAATAAAGTTTTGAGATATACAAACTCTGCTTGAGTAAGATATAAAGGTAAGCATGACATTGACTTAACTTAGAAGAGCTAAATTAATGACTATTGCAATACTGCAAAGTGATTTAAAATTAAGATATGGTTTACTTGAAGACTATTAGGAGAGATTAAAAGGGCTAATCCTAGGACAACAACAACCATGATTGTTATGAGGCCAATTCCAAATGAGATTCTTATGTTTCAGAGATTATATATGTCAATTCAATGTTTGAAAGAATGATTTTTGAGTGGATTCAGAAGGATACTTGATCTAGATGGTTGCTTTCTAAATGGGACTATAAAATGTAAGATATTGTATGTTGTTGGCTATGATGGGAACAACCAAATGTTCCCTATGGCATAGGTTGTGGTGACTGCAGAGACAAAGGCCAACAGGAATTGGTTTATAAAATTATTGTTAAAGGATTTGGACATGCAAGATGGTTTTAGATGGATTATAATTACTGACCAGTAAAAGGTGAGTGATTTTATATTGCATTTATTATATTTTTTATATAAAAAGTTAATAGTTTAATTTTATATGCATGTGTTACATAGATTTCTTGATAATGTTGGTATCTAACTAGCACAAGTAGAATACAAGTATAGTGCTAGGCACTTGTATGCTAACTAGAGGAAGAAACATAAAAACAAAAATCTACAGAAATAGTTCTAGATTTATCCTAAGTCAAACAATATGCCTAATTTTGAAGCTAATATGGCAGAAATGAAAAAATTGACGCCTGGAGATTTTAAAGACATGATTGAGACTCACCTTAGCCACTAATTCAGAGCATATTTCAATAAATAAGTGAAGTGTGATATAGTTGACAACAATTTAATTAAGACTTTTAATGGTAGTATTATTAATTTCATGAAAAAAAAGTATTTATTCCATATTAGAGGATATTAGGAAAATGGTTATAGGTAGGTTGAGGGACAATAGAGTCCTTTATGATAAATGGCTTTATGATTTTAATCCTAGAATTAGAAAAAATTATATGATAATTTCATTGAAAGTACAAATTCCCAAATGCTATAAGATGGGGATAATGGCTTTTTTAGATTTTTTTTGTTATTAATTATATGATAATCTTTTCTAAATTTATTTTGGTATTCTGAGTTTATTAATTTTTTAAGTTTATTTTGGATCACTAATTTAGTTGTGATTTAATGCATCAATTTTTAACTTCTCATATTTAAGAACCTACCATAAGTGCATGCATTAATAGAGACCCTCAACAGTTCTCCATTTCATATACAAGAAAGCCAAGACCTTCTTATGCTCATGCAATTTAACTATGTTCATCATATAGTGGACAACTATAGTGTTTATACAAATCTATGGTGTTTATATAGACCTTAATACTTCCAATATGATATTAAATGTAAGTTTTGCCATTAAAACATATTAATTATGATTTATGTTTTACATATGTGTTTTCAATTATATCATAATGCTCATGTGCAACCAGGAACAAATGGTGAAAGAGTTCTAGTCCAAACTAGGATTAAAAGGACTAGTAAAGAACTTGAATAAACCTTCATGACAGTAAAAGTACAAGGCTTCAAGAAAAAAGAAAAACAATTCATTAAAACTGGATAACTTCAGGTGTAATTTGATCTTATTACATTTTATTTATGTTAAAGATCCTTCAAATTTCTAATTGTTAGTATACATTTTTTTATTAAGGCTAATCAATAGAAAAAGGAGGGATATAATTCCTCAGTCAACCAAAAGGAAGACAACTGGTTTAGCAAGTACCACTAACACTAGAAGAAAGACTTACACTAAAAGAATTAGTATTACTATTAATGTGCAGTTTATCACACTTACAATTGACATTTAGGAGTTAAATGTATCATCACCAATTACTACTATGACCGTCGTGTAATCAGCCATAGCTCTAGTTGCCACTCAATTATCAGATGTTAAAGAAACAATATGAACTGTTTTTGCTCTTTTGATTTTATATATAGTTTGATGTGTTATTGACATCAATTTTGTTTCAGTTGCCAAGATACATATAAGCTTGGTTATTGATGAACTATAATCTTTTATTTGCTAAGTAAATGCAAACTTGGCTATTTTACATTTTGCATTTTGGTGCTAGTTGTGCTTGACAATATATGTCTATTTAACATCAATAGTAAAATATTTTCATCAATGTCTATTCTATTACTATTGTGAACATTTATTTGCTTAAATGTACATATGTTATTAATGTACATAAATATTCATTCATCTTTAAATATTTAAATTATAGAAGCTGAGCTTAAGCAAGATTTATAATTCTAATCCAAGTAATATAATTATAACAAATCTATAAGAATTTTGAAGTATCTACATTACATATATTTCTTTCATCCTCTTTGAGACAAAGGTTTGCCCTTATTTTAGCTAATAATATGGTAACATGAACATACATTTTCAATTTTCAACATATGGGCTACTTTTTTTTTTTGACAAATAAATATAGGCTACTTTAGTTACTGCATATGGTCTATTTAACTGCATATAGTTTGCAGTTGTGACAATCATTCCATATGAGTGAACAAAACTAAATCAAATAGTAACAAAAATGTATATTGAAACAATAAAAAAACTACATCAAACACTAATTTCACAAACATCTTTTTTTTATTGATCATTCACCTTTAATAATATATGTTCCATTATAATTACTTAACAAAGCAACCATGACCAATAGTAACTTAAGTAGCAAAATACAAAGTTAGTACTACCAAAATACATATAAATTACCCATTATCAGCTCAATTCACTTGAATATAATGATAATTACCAACAAAACTCATAGTTTTTTCTTCATGTCTTTACTGTTTTAAAGTTGCATCTCCAACCTCAATTCTTGTTCAATAATCTTGTAATAATTCATTTTGCTCTCTTATATAATTGATTTTTAGCCTATCTAAATGATCGATTGCATGATGTATCTTCATAACTCCAAAATGTTCTTCCTTGATTTGAATTCGTCCATAAAGTTTTTATCACACATGGTTTACCACATGGACAGAATGATCAAGTTTTCATTATGCTATTGCATTCTTCTTCTTTGAACAAAATTGTGATTTCAACAGAGGAGCCCTCCAATTTCTCTCTTTACTTTTTGTTTTTCCTTTTTAAAATCCCCAATTTTGAGAGAGAAGTGGTAAAATATAAAGAGATAAAGAGTTAGGGCATTATTGTGAACATATGTATTTATTATATAAGGTGGCATGCATGTTATAAAGAAGTGAGTCCCGATGATGCATAGTCATCACTCTTGTAAGGGAGATCGATCGAAAACATTGCATTATTGCTAGGGGTGTGCAAATATAAGTTTTGGTTGGAAAACGTATTTAGAATCTAAAACCGAACTGAAACAGAAAATTTAGTCAGATAGTTGGTTCGATTTTTAGACTTCCAGCTAAATAATAAAAAAAAGAAAAGAAATAAGATAACAAACATTAGCTAGTAGCTTAGCGATAGGGCGCACGTCTATCCCCATGAGAGCTCAAGTTTGAGTCCGAGTCCCATATGCTACTTATTCTCTATTTTTTCTTTGATTTACTTTGAAAACTTAAAAAATAAATTAGGTGGGTGAAGTTGGAATTCGAACTCACGACATCACATTCCAAATTCAAAGTCGCTCGCCATTTTTCTAGAACCTTAGAACTAATATATTTTAGTTATATTGGTATATATAATAATATTGTTCAGTTTTTCGATTGGATCAGTTTCGACTGAAAATTTACAAATGATAAAAATTGAGAACTGAATCGAACCAAACTGGGCTCGGTTTAGATTTTTGGATCGGTCGAGTTTTGTATACCCTTAATTGTTTCTATTTTCGAAAGTTCAGATACTCGATTGAACAAAAAAAATTATTGAAAAGTTTAGACACCAAAAAATGCAATTATGCACATTCACATAAGAATTCCAGAAATAAGAAAATGTTTTCTAATGCAAACACTTCCACTCATTCCAATAAAGGAAGGAAACATTATTTTTGTGGTAAGAAAGAGTAATACAAATAAGATTGCATAATTTTAAGAAATAAAAAGAGAATTATTTAAATGCAAATAAAGCAAATATTGATTTAAATGCAAATAAAGCAAATATGATTGAATAGAAAGTCAAGGATCTTGCTACAATGAGTGATTTCTAATATTTATGTTAATATGATTACTAAACTGCATATGGCTACCATTAATAAATCAAGTGATTGGTGGTTTGATATAATAATATTAATCAATTCAAACAATATAAAAATACAATGGAAGGAGACAAAGTGCTCATGAAAATTTACAATGCAGTCAAAGTACATGGTAAAGAAATTGTGAAATTTATTGTTTCTTGTTAATGTATTGCATGTTTTTAATGCTCGAAAAAAATTATTTTCTACGACTTTGTTATGTAATAAAGGAATTAACATTATATTAAAGTATGATGACTTGATCTTATATAAGAATTATGTGTTTGTAGGAAAGGTGTATTGTTATAATGGATTGTTATAATGGATTGTTTAAGATGTCTATTAACAGTATTAATGAAAAGTAATATTTTGTTGATTCTTCTTTATCTTTATAGTATAAACATTGAACACATATAAATTATATATATTTTAAAAACATGCCTAAATAAGAAATTATTTTATACAAGTATGATAATGTAGACAAGTGTGAACTATACTCAATAAAAATTAACAAATAAACCTTTTGCGAAATTGGAAAGGAACACATAATTATTACATTTTGTTCATTCAAATGTTTGTAAATTGAATGAAAAATTAACTACATGAGGACATATATATTTCATTACTTTTATTGACGATTATTCAAAATTTACTTTTTGTCTATCATATGAAAAATAAGAATGAATATTTTAGCATGTTTAAATTTTATAAAGCTATTATAAAAAAATTAAAAGGGGATGAAAATTAAATAATGGTGGTGGATATTTTTCCACGTATGTTTTTCCTTTTGTAAAGAATATGGCATAATACATCAAACAAATAATCCATACACTTCACAACAAAATGGTCTAATAGAAAGAAAAAATAAAACATTTGTAGACATAGTTAATGTCATCCTTTTAAGTGCTAAATTACCATTTAGTTTGTGGGGGAAGCATTAATAACAGCTTGTTACACTCCAAACAAAATTCTCTTTAAGAAATTAAAAGTTCCACTTGTCATATTCAAAATAGAATTCTCTTTAAGAAATTAAAAGTTTCACCATATTAATTATGGAAAGGAAGGAAATCAAACCTAAATTATTTGATAATTTGTGCAATTTAGCTTTTTATAGAGTTTTTAATCCTAAAAGGGTGAGATTAGGACAAAGAGCTATTAAAAGTTTATTTTTAAAATATGTTGAACATTCTAAAGCATATAGGCTTTTGGACTTGGAGATGTTGAATTTATTGAAAACATATAAATTTCATAATAATTCTAAACTGTTTAGGCCCAATACAAGAACTAGAAAATTATCTTACAAATGTTGAACTAGTAATTGCTTCTAGTTCAAATCATAATTCTGATCCTTTTAATAATAATAATAATAATAATAATAATAATAATAATACTAATAATAATAATAGTAATAATAGTAATAATAATAATAATAATAATAATAATAATAATAATAATAGTAATAGTAATAGTAATAGTAATAGTAATAGTAATAGTAATAGTAATAGTAGTAATAATGATAATAATAATAATAATAATAGTAATAGTAATAGTAATAATAATAATAGTAATAGTAATAGTAGTAATAATAATAATAGTAATAGTAATAGTAATAGTAATAGTAATAGTAATAGTAATAGTAATAGGATAATTTTCATCCACAAATAGTTAATTTCAATTAGGATTTAGGTAATAACATGTTTCTTTTAAGAATTTGAATCCACTATTAAAATAAATAGGCATATAAATAAAGGTTTGTAAAAGAAATGAAAACTAGATGAACATTATATGTTGATGATAATTAGCTGTGTATTAGTTTAGTTGATTGGATATTGGATTTGATTGTTGTCTTTTGGTCCTTTATGCTCTGTTGCTTTTATATGTGTAATTATTAATTCTTCAATTAAAGAATGTAAACTAATAGTCTTCCATTTGAAGAATTAACTCTGTAACTTGTGCTTGTCACATTCCTTCCCAAACCTTCCCCTAAGAAAATTCTAGAGCTTTTACATATTTTCTTGCACTTAATTCCTCAGCTCATTGTCTTAATCCCTTTATAACATTAATTTTCAGCTTTGCAAATCTTCCTTGGCTAAAGTAGCAATTCACCCCCTGAACTATCATCCAAGGTGTAATTAACCCCAAAATTAACTTTTTGGGCTATTTAACCCAAAAAGATTCAAAATTGGGCAATCAGCCCCAATTTCTCATAAAACAAAGAAAGTGAACTGCACTCTCTCAATAACAAAAATAAAAATATTTTTTATTCACAAAATAAAAATTTTATATGATAAAAAGCTAAAAAAAAAATGATGAAAAAAAAAAATTTTCAGCGCCTCTCACATCTCATCTCCTCCACCCACCGTCTCTCACCACCATTGCCTTAACCTATCGCCATCTTCTTTTTCTTTTTCTTCTCCTCCACCACCACCATCTACTTTATCCTTGAGATTTTTACCAACTGCCCCTCTTTTCTGTCCCAACGTTGTTATTGCTCTCCACTACAATGACCCTTTCCTTCATCCCACACCACCATTATGCTTACCACTGGTTCAATTTCCATTTCCACCACTTTCAACACAACCTTACCCACAAGCTACCAAAATTAATTAACTCTTCACCACTCCCTAAAGGATCAAAAAGATTAAAAGAAAAATTGATCTCTTCAAAGAAGCTTAGTGAGGGGCAGGTTGATAATCAGTTTGATTGAGAAGTGAAGTTTGACAGTAGATCAAGTCTTTAGTTGAGGTAGGAATTGGTGGTTCTTCATAATGAATGCTCTTTTAAAATGGGTCTTTGAAAATAATTTCTCAATGGGTAATTTTTAAAAATTACTTTCAGTTGGGTGAAATATTCATGGTAATTTGTGTCCTTTGATGATTAATATTTCAACTTCTTCAGTGTATAGTGTAAGGTCATGTTCAATGAATAATGCAAGGTCAGCTTCTTCAATATTGGGAACAAATATATGTGATGTGCCTTTTTTTTCAATTCATACCGTGTATTATTCTTGGTTTTGGATCTACTCAATGGCTGCAAAAAAAAAATTCAGGAAAGAGGAGAGAGTGACCAGAGTCCTGCAACTGTGATGTAAAGTTTGCTAGATTGCCTAAAATTTAAAGATGTATGTAATTCATGGTAAAATATAAAAAAATCCTTTATGTTAATTTATTGGTTTTACATATTATTTATTATATTTGATTTTATATGTTGTTGTTTTTTTATTTTTTTGGCGTTGATTTTGTTGGAGGTGTGGATTTTAATTTTATTGATGTTGATGATGGTATTGGGTGGGAGTGCTTGGTGGTGCTGTTGATGATTATGGTTTGTGTTAGTGCTTTTGATGGTTATTGTGAGTGATGATGGTGGTGCAGGCGGTGATGGTGTTGACGCGGTGATATTGATTGGTGATGGCGGTGATGTGGATGTGAGGTGGTGGTTGTAATTGATGATGGTAAGGATGGTGGTGTGTTACCGATGGTAAGGGTGTTGGGTATGGTATTAGTGTTGATGTTGGATGGTGTAGGTGGTGTAGGCTTTTTTTTTTTCAATTAAGATAAAATCCAATTTTAAGGAGGAAGAGAAAAAATATACATATTTTCTATTTCATTCCATATATCTCACTTGCCCAAGCTTGTGTGTGTAATTCACTTTCTTACATTTGGGGTTAATTACCAAATTTTGAATCTTTTTGGGTTAAATAGCCCAAAAAGTTTATTTTGGGGTTAATTGCACCTTGGATGATAGTTCGGGGGGTGAATTGCTACTTTAGCCAATCTTCCTCCTCAAGTCTTCTAGAGTCTTCCCAAAGTAACCTGTAACACAAAAAAGTAGAAGTAAAATTCTAGAAGTTTTTCTCTTTATGGATTAGGTTTTTAAGAATTATGGACTATTAAAAAAATTAGATTTTGACACAAACAGTAAGAGTTAGGACTTTGTGATTAATTCTAGATCTTATAAGGTCTAATATACAAATAGGATAGTTGTTATTTTTATTGGTATGTAACTCATTTCTTCTTCCCTTTCTTTAGTATAGTCTTAAATTAGAGTTTATTCTTTATTTTTTTAGTTGTACTCTTTTCTTCATACCCCTATTCTATGTATGATTTATCATGTACACATGTGATGATATATGTGAATGTATGCATTGCCTATAATGTGGATGTATGATATAAAATAAACTGCACATAATAAGTAAACAATTACAAATAAAACATTTTTAATAAGAAAACACACAAATGGATGCCAACCAAAGGTTGCACGGGCCCAAACTTCGTACTCAGTTTCCGAACTTAGTCTCCGAAGTGTGGTTACTGAGCATCCATGGAATCCAATTATCACAAAAATTCAATTTCTTGGTTAATTATCTAGTTGACAATTTTTATCTTCGATTCAAGCATTTGTGCTTTGGTTAGTATATCCTAAATGGGTTGTAAAAGTCTTCATAGTACCATAGTTGCTAAATATTTGGGCTTGTACTAAACCACACCATCTACAATTTGGTGATTTTTTTAAAAAAAATTTAACAATTCAATCTATTCCTAAATAGTTTTATGTACTAATTTTTAATATAAAATTGAATCGAACCAAATATTAGTATTTAATTGAAATGAATCAAAATATTTTAGTTCAATTACGTTCATCTATTTAAGAATTTTATTCTTAAAATAATTATTAACATTTTATATTTATACATTATATTCATTAATAATATAATTAAACATATTTTAATTTATAATTTTATTATTTTTATATAAATTTTTCTAAATTAATATATTTCATACCAAAAATTTGGTAATTTGGATTTTAGCTGTTTGCTTTAAAAAAAAAAAAGAACCCTCCGATACTCATTTTCTATTTTTGGCATGTACATTTCAGCGGCTAAATGTTGTGCTGTGGCTATTTGGTTCAATAAGGAAAAGGAATCTTTACCTACGTACTCTAAAAACACAACTTAATAACAAAAACACCTCAACTTTTTTAAAATTACACGCGTTCCTTTTAACGTTAAAAATATTACTCCCGTGCCCTTCCGTCTCTCACCTCTCCTGCCTTCCCTTGTCCCACCCTCACCCTCCTCCTTCCTTCCTCTGCCCTTTTTGCTCCTCCCTTAATTTCTCTTTCTTTAGCCCCTCCTCCCCCAACACTGTCCCTGCCTTCCCTATCCAAACCAAGTCATAGTTTGTCAGTTAGATCTCTCAGCAGAGCTATTTGGCGGCGTCAATGATGCCTGCGGTCGAGACCTGAACCCCAGCCGTTGCTGCCCTGTGCTGGCAGCTTGGCTTTTTACTGGTCACACTCGCTATGCCCTCCAGGTCTCTGCCTCTGCTCCTGCATCTGCTGAGCTGGACCTGCCGATGACGCTGGATGACTCAAAAATGCATGAATTCTCTGCAAAGCGCTTTGTTGAGCGAGAATGTGAAGATATCCCTGAAGAATAAATCCTTCTCCTCCATACATATCCCTGAAGAATAAATCACCACTCTTTCCACAACTTCCTTGTACTCTGCAGCAATGTTGTACGCAATAAAACCACCATAACTAAACCCAATTAGACTCAGCTTCCATACCGAGTTAGCCTCCATCAGTTGCATGACACACTGAGCTTAAAATGACTCGGTTCTATCCAGACGAGTGGTGAATGAGTCCCCGAGTCCCCAAAAAAGACCAAGTCAGGTACGTAGACATGAAGTAAAGAGTGAAGTAGCGGATGACGTTGTTCCACTGCCACATTGCCTTGGCTCCTAAGCCATGGATGAGGAGAAGATTAGGCTTTGAAATATTTGGTGACTTAAGTACCCAACAGTGCATAATAGTACCATTTGTGAGATCTGTCGTGGTGGATTAGGGACCCAGTTTGTAAAAAACTGACCTATAGCAATAGTTCTTAGCATCTGGGAAGCTAAAACACCTCGACATCTTTAGTATAATCAACTAATGATTAAGTGTAGCTGACATGTTTTTAAAGGTTAGTTAGTGATGTCATTTGCAAAAGATTGGGAATTTGTGATTTAGGTTGTGTTTTTTTTTTTTTTTTTACTTGAAAACAAGAAGGGTTAGCAAGGATTTGTTGCTAAGTCGTGTAGTTTAGAGAGGTAGACGAAAGAGGAGAAAGATAATAGTTGCAGCTATTTAGTGTGGGGTTTTAGAGCATAGCAGAACATTATGTGCAATAGGCATAGAGATCGACTCTTCTTCCATATTATAACTCTCTTTGAAAGGTCCCACTCAAGACAATAAAGCATGTGAGTTTCTTGTTTTTATTGAACAACAAAGCATAAATTAATGTGAATTTCTTATTATCACTGTTGTTATGTGAAATTATAGTGGGACAACTTATTATCATTGTTGTTCTATGAAATCAGAGTGGGACTCTTATTTCTTAAAAAATATATTTGATATTTTAATTTTATTCATTTTCAAATATTTTTGGTTTATTTTTTGTTTATATTATGTACATGATATAATTTCAAATGCAAATATTAATGAATAATATTGATCACTAAAATTTTGAATACTTTTAGTTTATTTTTTATTTATCTTTTCATATATTATTGGTTTATTTTTAGTTTATTTTCAGTATATGAAACACTTTGCTACATTTCTATAGATATTAACCAATGCAATATTAAATACTTTTAGTTTACTTTAGGTTTTTAATCCGTATATGAAACTCGCTTATATTTACATTCATATTAATAAATAATAATTTTATTCAATGTCCATGTTCTTTTACATTTTTCAATTAATGTGTTATATAATTATTTTTTTCCTCATCCTTGTTAGTAGATAAGATTTGCAGTATTTCTATTATTATATGTAGGATGTTTTTCTGTTTGGTGTGGTTCAATTGATTTTTAATATAATTTTTTTGACTACTTTTATCTTTTTAAAGTTATAATTTTATTTGATTAATTATATATATAATTTAGTTAATTTATTTAGACACTCAAAATCATTCTTATCATTAAACATAATATTATCACCCTAAAAAATACAGTCATAAAAAGGCTAAAGTAGCAATTTACCCCCGAACTATCATCCAAGGTGCAATTAACCCCAAAATCAACTTTTTGGGCTATTTAACCCAAAAAGATTCAAAATTGGGCAATTAACCCCAAATGTAAGAAAGTGAATTACACACATAAGCTTGGGCAAGTGAGATATATGGAATGAAATAGAAAATATATATATTTTTTCTCTTCCTCCTTAAAATTGGATTTTATCTTAATTGAAAAAAAAGCCTACACCACCTACACCATCCAACACTAATAAATACTATACCCAACACCCTCACCATTGGCAACACACCACCATCCTCACCATCATCAATTACAACCACCACCTTACATCCACATCACCACCATCACCAATCAATACCACTGCGTCAACACCACTCAACAGCATCACCGCTTGCACCATCATCATCACTCACCATAACCATCAAAAGTACTAACACATATTATAATCATCAACAGCACCACCAAGCACTCCACCCAATACCACCATCAACATCAATAAAATTAAAATCCACACCTCTAACAAAATCAACACCAAAAAAATAAAAAAAACAACATCATATAAAATCAAATATAATAAATAATATGTAAAACCAATAAATTAATAGAAAGGATTTTTTTTTTATTTTACCATGAATTACATACATCTTTAAATTTTAGGCAATCTAGCAAACTTTACATCACAGTTGCAGGACTCTGGTCACTCTCTCCTCTTTCCTGAAATTATTATTTTTTTTTGCGGCCATTGAGTAGATCCAAAACCAAGAATAATACATAATATGAATTGAAAAAAAGGCACATCACATATATTTGTTCCCAACATTGAAGAAGCTGACCTTGCATTATTCATTGAACATGACCTTACACTATACACTGAAGAAGCTGAAATATTAATCATCAAAGGACACAAATTACCATGAATATTTCACCCAACTGAAAGCAATTTTTAAAAAT
>CATIWO010361546.1:0-15968 GCA_949673435.1 Macaranga tanarius | reverse complement strand
TTTGGCAATCCATCCTCCATCTTCATCATCATGCACCCTTGCATATCATTTTGGTTGAATTAGTGAATATTTGATTATGTAAGGTTGTAAATGTGTGGTGTTAAGATTATGTTATAAAACATGTAAACAAGTATTTTTTTTTTGTAAGGAGATTGAATGCGAGTTGTGGATTATTGTGGATTGTTGAAATAATGTATATGGATATTTAAATCTTGTGAATGAATATGAATTATGTGTTGATGAATGAATTGGCAATGTTTTGTAGGTTTTTGAAATGTTTTTAAGGTTGATTTGAGTTTAAGTAATGTATTTTGACATTTTAACCTACTTCAAGGGAATTTTAGTCAATTTATATAAATGCATTTAGTCTTTTTGTCTTCATCAAAGTTGTAGCCCTTTGAATTAGCTTTCCGTAGCTTTTTAAAACACTTAAATTCGAGTTCGGTGGAGGAAGTTATGGCCGAAAGAGTGAGACAAGGTCAATCAGGTCTTGTTTTGTGTCACTCGGTGCTGACTCGAACCGGAGTGCCGACTCGTGACAGAGCCACTCCGTGCCGACTCGACCATGCGTGCCGAGTCGTGACGAGTCAGCTTTCTTCAGTATTTTTCTGTCTTCGTATTTTGACCATAACTTGAGCTATAGACCTCCAAATGAGGCGTGGTTTGAAGCTATGGAAACCTTAAAGAGTCCTTTACAACTTAGATATTTTAAAATCTCCAAACTCCACCTCTAAAATAGTCAAAAATGGCCAAACATTTTATTGCTCTTTTTGATTTGCATTTGTCATGCATGACCTTAAAGTGTTAAAAATTTCATAACTAATTTTATACATTTCCAAATTGTGTGATTCAAATTGGAAATAAAACTAGACTCATAAACAAAGAGTTTTAATGGTTTGTAAAATAATTTCTCAACTTGGGTTTTATATATTGTTCGTAAAGTTTATCCTTCACAGGTTTTAAGCTACATTCGTATAATTATTGTGTTCTTGAAAGAATTTTGGTTTCTTTCTAATTGGAACATGTGTCGGATGGGTTTGAGGCCTTGTGTTGCGGGTCTCACACCTATAACATGTCCTTTAGCTGTAGATTAGTCTAAGTTGAGTATAATTGAGATTTAAGATGGTTTTCTGATGATTTTATTTATGAATATTAGGATTGGATCAAATTGGAGCCGTAGAGGCTAGGACAAGGCCAGCCGACTAGGTTCCAGTTCAGCAGGCTCAGGTGAGTGGAAACATATATAAAACTATTTTAAAACTATATATATATAAAAGAATGTGTTTTACATTTTGGAAAAAGATTTTCTATGGTTTAACATCTGATGTTTCCTTACAAATATGATTTTATTAAGCATTAGTTTACAAAGCATGGTTTTTAACCGTTATTTAGCTTTTATATCAGAATTGGGAACATATGGTATATAATTATTATTGATATTGTAAAAGCTAATTAAAGCGATGATATGTTTGGTATTTTAGTAAAATATTTATATTTCAGTTTTATACGATTATCAGCTTTTCGAATTATGAAGTATGTTTTAATAGCAGTTTGAGAAATGTAAATGATTTGGTTTTATGGATAAAACTATACACTCGTATTATGTACCCAGTAGCTTGCACCATGATGACTGGTGTTTATTCAGATATATTATCCAGAAACTGTCTTGGGGATAGTGCTTGGTTGTGCATATAGCCTTGGAGGCATGCAACCGGGTGGTTTAGCTCTGCGCATACGTATGACCAGAATTATAATAGCAAGTATATGTGCACATGGGACGCTAGGTCATCAATGCTGCCCATTATGTTAGCACAATCTTTGGTTATATATTAATGAGTGTATGGGTAGTTTTTCTACGAATATAATGTTTCAGTCTTAACTCAACTTGTAAGGAAGCTGATTAGCTAAAGCATTATATTGTATGGAATAGCATTTTTATGAATATAATGTTTTAGTCTTAACCCGACTTGTAAGGAAGCGGCTTAGCTAAAGTATTATATTAAATCAGTTTATGTAAATTTTATATTTTAAATGATAATGTTTCAGTTTTAAATCGGCTTGTAAGGAAGCGATTTAGCTAAAGCATTATATTCTTTCAGCTAGCAACACTCGACTTGTAAGGAAGCGGGTTAACTAAAACATTATTTTATTTCAACTATTTCTCAGTGTATTTCAGTTGTTATGGCAACTGTTTAGCTATGATATGATGTTATTTCAAAAAGAAAGAAATCAGCTTATGTTTATGTTTTACTATGATATTTCGAACAAGAAATAAATCAGTTTGTGTTAACTATGTATTATGATTTTAACGGCTATTGATTTCTATATTATTTACAAGGCAGTTTATAAGTATCTTATTTTATGATATTTCAGTAGTTTATTATTGATTATTATTATGATGTTCAAGGCAGTTTTATGGATATTTTTATGATTATTTAAAGAGATAGCTATTGTTCCCACTTTAATCTATGGTATTAAAAGTTATTCCACTCATTGAGTATTTCTGTACTCACCCTCTTTTATTTTTAAAATATTTTCAGATCCAGTAGTGTAGCATCTGCAGTATTTCGTAGGATCTGTTTGGTGCCCATCAGTGTCTAGAAAGAGGTTGAGCCAATAAACTCAGACTTTTGGACTTTTGTATTATTATTAAGTTCTTATTTATTAATTAGTAGATGGACTTGTATTTGGACAAATATGAGATTGTTGTAAGAGATTCTTAGTATGTATAATGACAACTTCATTTTAAGTCCATCTGGATGTTTGAGGTTTGATATTATGTTTATAGCATTAGTATGTGAGTTCAGCTCAGCAGGTCGCGCCCGGCTCGATAGCTAGAGGAGCGGGTGTGACAACAATGATGGTGATTCTTTTGTTGGGGGATGTACATAATCTTCATCGGAGTTTATCGATATGAGCTCCAGACGTGTTGCTGCATGACGTAATTTAGGTTTGAGATCTAGAATTAGAAGAAAAAAAACTTGTAACACTTTATTTATTTTTTTTACATTTTATATCTTCCATTTTTTCCATTTCATTAGCTACTTACTATTTGACTATTATTTTTTTTTTAACAACATTTTAATATAATAATATAATTAATATTAATCGTAATTGTATTCGAAACAATTTTAATTTCTTACAACTATTTTACGCTCTAATAATAATATTATTAATAATAATAACAATTATTACGTTTAAAAAAATTCAAAAAATAAAATTTTGGGGAAAACAAATTTTTCTGGCTGACCAACAAAAAAATTGTTGGTCTTTTTTAACAACATTTTAATATAATAATATAAATAATATTAATTATAATTGTATTCCAAAAATTTTTATTTTCTTACAAACATTATACTCTAATAATAATAATGTTTTAAAAAAAAATCAAAATAAAATATTGTCAAGTGGCGGACTATCAAAAAATATTATTAGTCCGCAACTTCAAATGGCGGACCAACAAAAAAAATGAAAAAAAAAATATAAACTCATTCCGCTCGTCAGACTGGCGGACTGAGCATTCCGCCAGTCTGAATGGCGGAATTGACTTCTCTCCCGCCACATCACCCAAAACCACCATAATTTTGGAATATCTTTTCAAAACTACCATAAATTGAAAATTTTTTTGGAAACCACCATAAATTAGGAAAATACATATTTTCCACAAAATAGTAAAAAGCCTGCAATTCACATTTCCTTTTTCCTTCTCCATTACTGTTTTTCTTTTCTCCAATCAAATCAGTTAACTATGTGACCTTAGATATTCTTACTTGGAATCCAAAACAGCTCTTGAGCCAATTGAGAAAGGTGAACCAAAGTGAATTTCCTCATTACGTCTGGAAATGGACGGGTATTGCTGCTCCGGTTCAGTTAGAGGAGGTAAATGTGGAAAAAATAATGGGGAGCCATTGACGGCAGAGGAGGCATTGTTTATATATTTTCATAGCTCAAAGCATTATTGATAACCCTTTTTTGAATTTTAATATTGTTTAAGTTGTTCAAGTGCATTGCTTAAAACATTGTATTCTAACAAAGTCATTTGATTATAGCTTGTACACAAATTTTCTTCTAATGATTCGTATAGAAACCATGAGGTATTTTTTCTGTTGTTTGCTTTATTTAGAAGGGATTTATTTTGCATTCTATGATATCTGCAGTTTGTGGCAAAGAGACAAAAAACTTTTTGATCTTGGGGCAACAGCTATTGTTGAAGGAGGTTTGGGAGATGATCAGCAATGCAATTCAAAAATTCTCTTTTATAGAAAGAAATTGACTTTAGCTGAAGGAAATTATGGCATGAGTTTGATGTAAATTTAAAAAGTTGAAAAGACATTAATTTCCTTTTCCAGGTACGAAGGTGCATTGGATCCACGGATGTCATCATTGCGGCATGCACTATATCTCATTAATTCTAATTTTCTTCCAAATGCATGGTCTAGATTATGTGGTGCCAGAATCAATTTTATCGATCAACCGAAACTCCAAATAACATATCACAAAGTTATTACGCGCTATCATTTAAAACATTAAGAGAAAGTAAATTAACGAAAAGAAAATAAACAGAGAAATGCGTCCAAATGTGTAGTTTCCTCTATTTCTCACATCTCTAACAAGTTTCTTTGATAAATAATTAATTTCGTTTCCAACTTTCACGTGTCTCAGATTTAAAATATAATCAGATGCAAATTGAGAGAACTTGGTTAATGTTGCCAAGAAAATTTGCTCATCAGAGGAATAAGCTGCATTGCTTTCTTAAAATGGTTATGGTACATATATATGCTAATCCCAGAGGACAGTAGCATCTCAATTGCCATTCCATCAAGTTTTAATGAATTTATAGTATGAGTAAAATTGATTTATTTTTATGCTTGTAATTTCTTAATTAAGATTGGAGTTTTTGGATGGACGTTGGTTTCATTTTATGGAATGCAATATACATGCATAAGAGTCAAAACTCTATCTTTATCGTCAGAAATCAATTAGCAGTTTTCTTATTCCAACACATGATTATTTTTTCATCTTAAGAATTATTTAGCAATGTTTCTTGAATACTCATTTTTGTTAACTTTAACGCTGGTGCTTTTTTTATTCTTCAAATTGGATGCAAAAAACTGTATATAGGTTCTTTTTGGACTTTCTTTTTCTTTTATTGTTTTAACTAATTCATTTTCTTGTATCTTTGTTTCATTTAAATTTACTCTTGAAGGTCAAGAATCAGTTGTTGTCTAAAGCAGGATGTGGGAAAGACGTGCCCCATTTTGAATTTGAATCTATGTCATCTGTAAGTGATCTGTTATATTCTGGCTATCATCTATGTTGAGCTAAGGAAGGTGTTCCCTTCTCAACATGTTCACTTCCTACACAGGCAATCAAATATGAGGTTGGTGGTATTCTTGAAATTCTTCCTGGTCAAAGTCTCGCTGCAGTGGATGCTTTAATTTATACAACGTTGTAATTTGAACCCTGAATCACACATCACTGTACGTCCTTATATATTTGATTTAGGTATGGGTTTATATTACCTTGTAATTATAATAAAGCTGGGTACCACACTTTTATGTTCTACAATTGTGCCATGTGGTATGTTAACAAAGTGCGATGTTGAGCTTCATATTTTCCCTCTGCCTATTCTTCTTATTTTCCCATCACCTTCTCGGCTTCTTTTATTTAATTTAACGTCCCTTCACATTTTCCATTCTCAATATTGACTTTCATTTCGAGTTTTGCCACACCCTTCAATTTCCACTTATGTATTCTTTCATTTCATTTTTTTTTTTCAAGTTGATCTAATTCTTTTCCAATTTAATATCTCTTTAAGCTTTGAGGTCAATGGGATCCATAACCTCAGCTATCTTATATAATTAAAGATAAGTTATTGTGGAGGTTTGGAGTCCTTTCCAGAAGGTGGTTTGCCACGAAAACTATCGCATTTCAATATTGATGTAATTTGGAACAGCCAAAGTCAAATCAGGGATTCCGCAGGCATTGTACATATAATTAGATAATGGGATTGACCTAAACTAATTATATGCAGGGGTATTAATTATATAGAAGCATTGTTTATAACCAAATTCAAAATTTTGGCTAGCCTATTATTAATATTAAAGCCCAACCCATATAAAGTATTGAGGAAAAATAATTGAAACTTTTAGAATTTATTATATTAATGTTATATGTTTTTTTTTTAGACAGTTTTAAGCCCTAGGAGCTCCTGGGAGAGCGGAGGGGGAGGGGGATCAAACCTCCGTCCTCTACCCGGATAGGGGACACCATGTAGGAAAAAACTCCCACACACGGAAGGGGGCACCAGTGGGATTCGAACTCCCACTGGTGAGCAGCTTTGGCAGCTGCCTAGCCACCAGGCTAAGAGGGCCTGGTTTATATGTTGAGTAGCTAAAGTATTGAGGTAAAAATATGGAAGATTTTAGAAGAGTTACGTTACCTAAGGAATTAAGAAAAATGAGGAAGAAGTGACCTACAAAAATGAAGATTAATGATTAATTAACATTAATTGAAGAAAACTAATAGAGAATTTGTGTATAAAAGCAATAGAGAGTAACAAAGATTAACACTTACAATCCAATTAACACATATCATCAATAGACATAATTCAATAATACAGACAAATCATAGATAATATTATCATCTTTTTTTCTTTGGCAAGTTCTGTTTTTTTTTTTTTTATCTTAAATTTTCAAATATTTCCTTTGTGGTGCCAGTTTATGTTCATCAATCAAGCAATGTATGAATTTTTTCTTGAAGTGCACTATTTTTCACTCTATTATTTTCCTTTGGTCAATTCCAACTTTATTATGGAATTTGAGCAATTTGCGGTGAAGAAGTTTGAGAATTCACATTATTTGAATAAAAGTCAGGTTTGTAACACCCTCCCAACCAACATACATTATATATATATATATATATATATATATAGGGCATGTTATTCCATTTATGGCAATTATTAACCACACTGAATTAAATTCGTAACATTTATACATATATGCTTTAAAATCTTTAGATTATAATTTACAGATACACAATGAAATATGAAGTTGATGTATTATACTACATCAAAATGCACGTACAAAGCTCTCATCACTAGCCCCTCCTGAGAATGTCTTTTGAAGTGTATACCATGAATTTAAGAGCTGAACACTATCCTGAAAAATAATAAATAACATGCAAAGGAGTGCGTGTAACACCCACCCTCTAGTATATATATTTTTGATGTACATATGGCAATTTATACGAAGTCTAATGGTGGATCCAATTTAAGTTGGGAATGTGTATGATTCTAGAGAGGGACTTAATTGCAAGGAAAGTTAAGAGTAGATTGTCACAATAAAAAGTTACGGGTTATTGTGTACTAATTCCATTTCATTAAGGGACTTAGATGTTATTGTGGAGATATTTGGCAATATTTATCAAGAATTATTTTTTATTATTTTATTAAGTGATAATTTGGCATTTAATTAAGGGACACCTTGCACTATACTTGGTGAATTGTGATTGGTGTGTGTTGTGTGAGTGTATATGTGTGTAGTGTGTTAGTAAGAGTGTAGAGAATTGTAGAGAGGAACGAGAAGAGAGTAAATTTTGATAGCTTTGGAGATTTGATTTTTCTCTACTCATCTAGCAAGGATTTTGGGAAGCATTAGAAGGTTTAGAAGCCATTGGAGCCTCATATTTTGTAAGCTAAGCATGTGTTTTTGGTTAATTGAGTTAGGTTTTATTGTTGTAAAATTCTTGTTCTGTTTTCCATTTACATCGGTCTTATTGTTTTGATCACAACTTAAGATTTAGAGCTCTGATTTGAGCAAGATTTGATTTTCTGGAAACTTCAGAGAGTCCTTTACAATTCATATGTTTTGAGTTTGGACTGATTTTGTAACACCCGTATTTTTATATGCACTGTTCATGTAGATTATTTTCATGATATGTGGAATAGAGTTATGGTTCGCATATAAGTTTGATATGTGCATATGGTAGAGAGGGGTATTTTTGTTAAGAAAGTTTTGAATTGTTTTGTCACAATATAAAGTTATGGAATTATTGGGTAATTATTCTAGTTCATTAAGGGTGTGTAGAGATTGGTGGTGTTATGTGTATATTTATTTGAGTATTATTATATTGGTTGATTATATGATAAATATGCATTTATTAGTTAGTTGGGATATTAAATACTAAGGATACTTTTAAGGGGGCATTGTGATTGGTGGAGAGTATATGTGAGTGTATTTGTGTGTTAGTGTGGGTATTTATTTGGAGGAAATTCGGTTGTAGAGAAGAAGATGGGAAGTGAGAGGCTTTAAGAGATTTTGAAAATTCTCTACACATCTAGCAAATAATTTGGGGAGCTTAAGAAGATCAATTAGCTATTGGGAGCATCAAAGTGTTAAGTCTTGAATTTTATTTAGATTATTGAAGTTAGGTTTTGAATGTTGATTTTCGGATTCTGTTTTGGTTTGCATCAGTCTCATTGTTTTCTTCATATCTAGAGTTGTAGTGCTCTGATTTGAGCAAAGTTTGATGCTCTGGAAACTTCAGAGTATCCTCTACAACTTTTACGTTTTGAGGTTTAGCTAATTCTGTCGTTAAGGGTAACTATAACAGCTGAACATTTTTGTGCTCATGCTATCACTCTATTTTCCCTATTTTACCCGAGTTACATCAAAAATCCATAATTAATTTCACACATATCTAAATTAAGTAATTCTAGTTAAAATTTGAAGTAGACTCATAGGTCTAGCTTCAATAATATTTTCATAATTTTTGGATGTGTGTGTGAATTATTTGGACACATGGAACTTTGAGTATCTAGTTGCCCTTTTGTGATGTCAGGGTGAATTGCTATGCTTGCTTGTTTAAATTGGCACATGATTGTATGTAGGAATTGATAGAACTAGAGGAGACCTTATTCAATAGGGGGAGCTTTTATTTTAAGAAGGAGTTGAAGGCTTGAGGTAAGTAATTATTAATTTAATGCTTACATGTAGTGATTTCAAGTAACTATAGTTACTTAACTATATTAATTTGTGTGTGCCATTTAAGTGGCAAGATTGTTGAGCATGATGAAAAAATATATATATATATATATTCTTCATGCCTTATATATATATATATATATATATATAGGCTTGAGGTAAGTAATTATTAATTTAATGCTTACATGTAGTGATTTTAAGTAACTATAGTTACTTAACTATATTAATTTGTGTATGCCATTTAAGTGGCAAGATTATTGAGCATGATGAAAAAATATATATATATATATATATACACACACATATGAATTTGTTGTTGTGAGAAAGCATGATGAAAATATGTATATATATTGTTGATGTGAATATGAATTGGTTGATTGAGAATGTGTTATGATATATTGTGAATATTGGCACTTGTGAGGTGCAAGCCACTTGGGATGATATAATATATATGTATTGTTGTAAGAAAAAAGAATTGTGATTCACGATGAGAAAATGAAAGGGATGTTGGGCTATGATGATATGATTATACATATGCAAATTTAATATGTTGAATTGTGAAAGCCATGATTTAAACATGAATTATGATGAAACATATGCATATGGCATGATGTGAAGAATGTGAGGAATGTGAGTAAAATGCGTGTGTATGGAGATTGAGCTTCACGGCCTGAGACTGAGCTAGGCAGAGAGTCTCAGGTGTGGCCATTCATATGATATATATATATGCGTGCATGTGTGAGATCTGAGACTGAGCTGGACAGAGAGTCTCAGGAATGACCACAGATATATAAATAAAAGTAAAAATATGAAAGAAAAGAAAGAAAAATGTGAGGTTTGTGTTAAACATGTGTGACGTGTGTTGAGAACTCCGGCCGGATACTAACTTACATAAACATGCATTGATGCACCATATTTGCATACATGTTGAGCACCATATTGGCATACATATTGAATGTAAGAATGATGATGTGGATTGAATGTGAGATTAATGATTGGTAAATGTGATGGTTATGGTTGGGTGATGGTTTTCATACACACCCATATGTATATACGATAAATTGGTAATTGTTATTGAAGATGTGAATGAGGAGTGATAGTGTGGTTGTTTTATTGCAGGATTGGCCTTACTGTAGTAGGGAGATGATTATATTCTAAGGGAGGTTCTGCCAAATTTTTAGTAGATTTCTCATAAATTGTGTTTTTATCGATAGATTATTATGATGGAACCTAGCGTGCCTTAAATGAATTATATTATAGAGAAAATAGGTTGAGACACGGCCGTGTCTCAGGCCGTGTGCCTAAACATGAGTTATTTTGGATTAGACATGGTTGTGTATTCTTATGTAATTTTAGACAGTGTTGAACACGGGCAAAGATACGGGCGTGTCTTTAACTGTGTATACATGTGTGATTTTTGGCAGAATAGAATACGGGCAAAAACACGGGCATATCCTTAGCCATGTGTGTTTTGTATTTTTATGTGATTTTTGGCAATGGTGAACATAGTTTGGAACACGGGCGTGTTCAAGACAGTGTAGCCTAAATATTTTTTTGTTATTTAATAATTTCTTCTTAATTAGTTCTTGAGAAGAACTATATGTACGCTTATTTTAATAATTGCTTATTGAGTCGCAAGCTCATTCCTTTGCAATTATGGTTTTTCAGGCTTTGACAAATAGCCTAGTTTAAGGCTTGTTGATCGGAGCTTGGTGAGTGTTTCTTTGTAAGCTTAGGTGGGTCAAAAGGCAGGCTTGGTGTCAACATCTCCATCCTTATCATCATAGCAATTGGTTAATTTTATAATCAAGTTTAAATGTATATTTAAACATTACGTAATACTTGTATAAAGTATTTTCAATATATCAAACTAGAGTTTTTATTTATCTATATCTATCTTTTATTTAGAAAAGTTTTCATATGCCACGTGTTTCTTTATAATGTATGGACACTTATATATGGTACTTGGAGGGTGCTACAGATTTTTCTGTTAAGCTTATCTAAAAGGGCCGGACATCTTCCTACTCATGTAAGGTGCCCTGTTGTACCCGAGTTAATTCAAAAATCCATAAAATAATTCTATAGATGCCCAAATTGAGTAATTCCAATTGGAATTGAAAGTAGACTTATAGTAAAAAGTTTTGTAGTAATATCATGATTTTTGGACTTGTGTGTGAATTATTTGGATATATTGAATTTTAAGCTTTAAAGTGCATCTAGTGTATTTGGGTGCAAGAGTCATGGTTGATATGTGAGCTTGATATGTGGTTATGTATAGGACTTTATAAAGGGAATGAAGGCACTCATAAGTGGAAGAAATACCCTCTTTGAGGTTTAGAACATTTGAAGGTAAGTAATTACTTACATATGTACATATATAGACTAAGCTCTATTGTGTATAATTGTGTTTTCATCTACTAGAGATAAATGAATTGTGAATTAATAATTATAGATGAAATGTTAAGATGATGATTATTTATGATGCAATTGTGTAAAGTTGAGTTGATTATGATGTGGAATGAATTTCTACCTTGTTATGTCTTGATAATGTGAGGATTGATTGCCAAATGATGATGTTGGAAAATGATGATATGTGTATGTATGGTTGGTTTACTTTTGGTATAATTTTGGTATACTTCTAGTATATGAGCTGTATATTTTCCATTTCTAATTGTGTATGTTGATGTTGTGACTATGAGAAATGGATTAGTAATCATGGAAGAAATATTGGTGAGAAATTGTGATAATGACTTGTTGAGATGTAATTGCATGGAATTATATGGTGTTATGCTATGAATATGAGCATGGATGAAAGGTTGGTGAATTATTAATAATAACTTGTTGAGATGCAATTGCTTATTAAATTATATTGTATTATGCTATATTATGTTTCACAAGAAGGTGAAACATATATGGAATGTGAGGATGTGTGATTGTGAGATGGGCAAGCTGAGCCAGACGTATAGCTACCCATGATTGATGATGTGTGAGGATATGTGTTGAGTGAAGAATGAACCGGTTGGATAGTCATCATTGATTGTGTAATATAAGAAAAGCTGAGTCTGTAGATAGCTACCCATAAATGAATTATGGGAAGTGAGACTGAGCCGGGTGGATAGTCTCACTTCATGGCCTTTTGATTGATATTGAAATTGTGAGAAATATAGCCAATGAGGCAAAGTGTGAGGTATATATGTGAGGATGAATCCGACCAGATAATGAACAGCGAGAATGGAATGTGAATGTTTATATTGAACAGTGAAATAGGAAGGTGAATGTTTATATTCTTGCCACTATATGATTTGTTTATGAATATTATTTATATTGCTAAAAGTGGAGATGTGGACACTAAATGGTGTGTTGAGACCAACATACTTTGAATGTATGCTTTTGAATGAGATACAATGTGTGAATGGGTTATTTCTAGTTTAAATGATGAATATTGATGCTTTAAAGTTATGAATGATTGTGAATTATGTGTTGATGAATGAATTGATGATATTTGGTATGTTTATGAGGTATTTATAGGTTTGTTTTGAGTTATAGTTGAGTATGGAACGGTTTGTTAGGCTTTGAAATGGCAAAAGGGGAGTTTTGGTGTTACTTGGGCTGCTCACGGTCAGCTCGTGATTGTGAGGGCACAACCGTGAGCACCTCAGGCCAAAAATGCTCAAAAATTGGTTCCAGCTGGGGTCCTCATAGCTTGGCTCATAACCATGAGCACCTAATCATGGTCGTGAGCACCCAATCATGGCCGTGAGCACCCGCCCGTGAGGAGCCCAACCTCCTCCTTTAGCACACTTTTGTCTTGGTATTTTGACTATAACTCGAGCTATAGAGCTCCAAATGAAGCATGGTTTGATGTTAGAAAAACTTTCAAGAGTTGTCTACAATTTTATGTTGTGATTTTGAGTTGAATATATCATTCAGATTCTCTAATTGAGCTTGACATTTTATTGCTCATTTGCTCCTTTTTTATTTGGACTCCCGTACGCACTCGATGTAGTGCCGATGGTAATGGAACTTTATGGTGATTAAATGTGGACTTATTAGAGGATTGAAAGACAATTTTATGACATCGAGAATATGTCTTATGTACTGGATTCTATAATCAATTCTAATATTGTGAGTTTGTTATATGTGTACAAATGTATTAGTAGTTACTTATTGAGTTGCAAGCTCACCCCCTTTGCGTTATAATTTTTCAAGATTCTATTAAATTAAGAGTGTAAAGCTTATATTGGATTCTTAGGTGGGCTGAAATGAGTTTGGTGCATTTGACCTTCATCCTGCATATCATGTTGGCATCTTGAATGACGTTGTGAAGCAAATTGTTATATTGATAATATATGCTGAAATGTTAAACTTTGTATACTCTGATGAGTATTCGTATATAAATATGTAGCACCCTCCAGGTATTACATACACATATCCAGAATAGTATGACAACACATGAGTGAGAAAATATTTTTCATAAAAGATAACTTATATATATATAAAAATAGTTGTTCATACAAAATACATAAACATTACATATGTATTTATAAATAACATAAGTTTATTACAAAATTCCAAATGCTAAATGATGATATGCTTATGTGGATGGATAGGTCGATCATCAAGCATACGATTATCCCACTTGAGTTCACCACTAATCAAGCTTCAACCTTTATCCAACACAAAATATTGAGCTAAGCTAATTACCACCTGAAAACCACAATTGCAAAGGAATGAGCTTGTGACTCAATAAGAAATTGATAATACATGCAACAAATAAAACTTCTAAAGAACAAATTAATCTAACTTAAGTAAAAACACTAAAATTTAGGTAACACGGTTTGGAACACGCTCGTGTTACAAGTCGTGTTCAATACTATCCTAAAATGTACAAAATACACGGCCACGGGACACGCCCGTGTCTCGGCCTGTGTTTGCTACTACCTAAAATCACACAAAATACTTATATACACAGCCACAGGACACGCCCGTGTATCTACCCATATTTGCTACTGCCTGAATTTGCATAATTATACACAGCCATGTTCAACACTAACTAAGTCGTGTTAAACTACACGGTCTGAGACATGTCTGTGTTCAACACTGCCAAAAATTTCACAAGCATACACGGCCATGTCTTAAACCCAAAACAGGTCATATTTCACCACACGGTTTGAGACACACCTGTATCGCTCACCTCAAGATTCATTTCTACAATTTAACAAGCAATTCAACACAATTCAAAAGCATTTATAATCACAATACCAAACCGGCAATTCTCACTACTCTAAAACTCAAACTTAAAGTCTCTATTACTCTATATTACCTCATTTAAATCAGATTACATTCAACCATCCACATTCAATAGTATATACAATCACAAGGAAATGGATGTATGCTTATGCTTGTTAGTTTTCCTCACACATTCACACACGTTATGCACAAGCTTGCTTTTGCTTTCCTTTTCATTCTTTTCTTTTCATTTAACCATGGCCATTCCTGAGACTCTCTACCCCTTTCAATCTCAGATCTCATATGTATGTGCATATATATCATTATCACACGAATGGCCACATCTGAGACTCTCTACCCCTTTCAGTCTCAGATCGTGGAGCTCAAACTCTACACACACATATTCCTCACATGGATGCAATATGTATATTTAGCTTTACAACCAATATGCTTATTTCATTTTACATAACCATAGTATAATCACATCTTTCACCACATCCTTACCCCAAGTAATTTTCATATACATTCAACATAGTTAAACAATTATAGCTATAAAAGAAATAATATAAGTAAAAATTTAATTAACAATTACTTACCTTAAGCTTCAACTCCTCCACAAGCAACACTTCCCCCTTAATAATTAGGGTCTCCTCTTTCCTTTTCAGCCCCTATACATCATCACATACCAATTTAACACTTAAGCAAAGTAATTCACTTAAAACACCATAAAGTGCAACTAAATACTTCTAATTCAAAATAAGCCTAAAGTTACACATACTAATATAAAAACCCCCAAATTACTATCAAAGCTAGGGTTTTAAGTCCTCTTCCAATTCCAATTAGAATCTCTTAATTTAGACAAGTGTGGAATTAATTATGGATTTTAGAATCCATTCAGCCCAAAATAGAGCATCTACTGAGCAATAAAATGTTCAGCCCTGTTTGTCCTTTCTAACAATGAATTCAATCAAATATCAAAATACAAAACTTGTAAAGGACTCTCTGAAGTTTTTAGGGAGTCTAATTTTATATAATTCAAAGCTGCATAGCTCAGGATATAGCCAAACTATAGAGGCTAAAATTTCAGTCAAAACAGAGCACGAAATTTAATAACCCAAACCAAACCAAACTCAACCAAAAACATAATTAACTTACCAATTGATGTTCTTGCACTAAGGAGGTTGTTAGTTATAGCCTGAAATTCTAACTTCTCAGCCTAATCAACTCTCGCTCTCTCTCTCTCCAATCCCTAACTCCTTTGAAAGAAATTTTTGGTACAACTCTCCTCCTCCCTCTCACTTTCTCATGCAAATAACACAAATCACGTGGGAGCTGGAGAAGAAAGAGATCAGACCAAATATTATGATATTTATTGCCAATTATCCATTTAGATCCTTAATGAAATGATATTTTACCCAACTAGTCCTTGAACTTATATTTATTTCAATCAAGTCCCTACTAACCTTACAATTTAGTCCTTTTCTATAATTCATACTCAATCTTAACTTAAATAAGGTCTACCATCTCACATGCATAAATGAAATTACGTACGTCATAAATACATATGAAAAAGGGCAGGTGTTACAACTTCAGTAATAACATCCCTCAAAATTATTTAATATAAAGTTTCACGCATACAAATTCTTCAATTGTAAGAAAAAAATTTAAATGTATTAAAGTTTGTATATGCATGCCTACTTATATGCTACAAAATTTAGATGTATTTATTTTCTTGCATTCTATTGGCTGCACTAT
>CATIWO010361519.1:0-17727 GCA_949673435.1 Macaranga tanarius | reverse complement strand
CCTTTCTATCCTAAATATGAAAATTCCAATTAATCATATTTAGTTCCTCTAAGTCATGAGTGACCCCCAGCATAGATATCACGACTACCCAATTAGAGATGAATGTTATATATAGATTCACAAAAACCAAAGAATATAATTACCGTGCATTAAATGTCCTTTCATTACAAGATCCTGATATTGGCTAGAGTCAAGGTTTAGTCAAACTCTAATTGCCTCTATCATATGACCTCATCTTAAGTTCAATTCTTGATAAAACATGACTACTACTAGAAACTCTTTTCTAGCACTAAAACTCTTTTCGGGTAAGTTGAGTTTGACCTGGCCAGGTACTTATTCATCAAGAATAAATTAGATAGCATAGGATCTTATCCTGGTTCACTCCAGGTAATGAATTCCATTTTGGCCGATCACTCATCTCTACATATAACGAACTAGAGCCACCACACACCATATACCCATACATGGCTAGCATAGGTATGTAAGCGGTAACAAACTCTAATCAACTATATGTGGATGACCGTGTCACCTCATGTCAAAGGACTATATGCACAATTATGTCCAAGATTGTGATTGTTGACTAAAGTAAATTTCCAAGCAATCACAAATCGTGTGTTACTGTTTGATCCACTCATCACATGAGTATCCACATGTCTATTCTGATATTTCATATCAAGTAGCATGAGACTCACTACCTTCCATTATTAGTATCACATACCAATCAAGGAAAATAGATAGAGGTGATAGTCTAGTGATTAATACTACCTTTATATTAATCCACCAACTATGAATATTTATAGTATATGTCCTAAATAAGTTTGTCACTCATATTATTAACTCTTGATAATAAACTCATTTAACATAATACTAAAGGTAAATATTCAAATAAACAAACACTTTATCTAAAAGAATATTTTATTGCCAAAGGGATTAATATACAATATTTACATATAAAATGGCCCTAGAGCACATCTGTACTAACAGGAGAGACACGCCCGTGTAGTCCATTTATAGAATTTTTTTCAATTATTTTATATTAATTAGTTCTTGAGAAGAACTATATGTAATTTTATATTGATAATTGCTTATTGAGTTGCAAGCTTATTCCTTTGCAAATTATGTTTTTAGGGCATAGTTAGCTAGAGTTGAAGGGTACTCGGTAGAGAGCTCAGGTGAGTCCGAGAAAAGCTTGGTACAGTCATTTCCATCCATATCGTCATAGCATTAAGCATTTTATTTTAACTATATACGTATATTACTTAATATACAATATGAAGTATTTTCAATGTATCGAATAAGGATTTTATGTATATATATATATATATATATATCAATATCTAATTGAGGAAATTTTTATCATGTCATATGTTGATTATTCATTGGATACACGTGTATGTGGCACTATGTGGTTACTACATTAAGTGGTATCAGAGCGGGGATTAGATTTTCTCAGGATATAAAACATAATGCATTCATGACATATCATGCATAAGTCATAAATGACATATAGTTGATGTGCGTTGCACTTATAGGATGGAAGGACACCAAGCTCAACCTGTCGGCCCAAATGCGCTACTAGAGTTAATTAAAATATGATACATATGTATGCATTATATGAGCTTGAATAATTTTATTTATTTATTTGTAATTCTCTATAAGTTGAATACAATTGTATTTTGAGATTTGATGAAATAATGAGAATATTGAGTCAAGAGCAAGTGGATAGTATAGTTGATGAAGAACTATGAAAAGAAAAGAGAGTAAGGTGCAAAGATTTTCATATGTATTAGTGATTTCACCATATAAGAGAAATGGTTATAGAGTATGAAAAGAATTCTAAATTGAATTAATAAGTACTGATAAAAGGAGAATTAGTTATGCAGTATCATTGTCTAAGCAAGATATGTGATGTAATATGAAATGGAAATATGGATTAAATGAGTTGTGCCCTTTATAATTTTAATGGCATATTATATTGATGTGAAGATTAATGTGAATGCATTGTAATTTTGGCAATGCTCATGTATGACTAATAATAGTATATTGGCGATGCTCAGTTAGATGTAATTATCGTATAGTGGATAACTGAGCCCTAATTGAGATTGTTTATAGAAGTGTAGTTGTTTTATTGCAGGATTGGCCCTATTTTAGTAGGGAGATATCTATATTTTAGGGGAGATTCTGCCAAATTTTTGGTAGATTCCTCATAAATTGTACTTTTATCATTAGGTAGGCTTGTGTGAAATGGATGAGTTATGATCTATAGGTTGTGATATGAAATATTGATGATGGTATATGTATGATACAAGTGGAATACTAATTAAATACTATGTGAGGTTAATGTATGCTTTATGAAATTGTAAACTATAGGAAAAACATATAACAGAGAATATAGAAGACTTAAAAGTCAATAAAGCACTTATAAAATTTTGAGCAGTGCATCAGTTTCAATATATATGTAATAGTTATAATAGAATCTATCCGGATTTTGGGTCTTAGAATTGATATCTACTACTAGTGTAGTAAGCAGAGCATTTCTTTAGAGATTATTTATTGAAGGAACTGTTGAAAGGTTTTAGCTAATTAAATAGTAATAAACCAAGTGGAAGCTAAGAGAGTAAGGAAAAAGGAATTTGGTATTGCAAAACAATTTGGACTTGATGATCATTTATATGAGTATATATTACGTATATATGGCACATTTACATTTTTAAGGATATGGTATGTGTTTTTCAATGCCTACTGGAATGTTGTGATAGTAAATTTGATGATGAGATTTTATTTTAAGATAGTAGAATAATATGACTAATATGCAGAATGCAACAGTCATTAAATTGGGAAGAAGCATAGTATTATTTCAAGAATTGATTAGGTATGGATATTTGGAGACAGAGGAAGATAAAGTCAGTGATTAAAGAGAGATTGTGCATGCTAGTTGGACTTAAGCTGTAATGATATAATCATTGATTGAAGATGAGTAAAAAGTATTTAGACGGTATTGTGATTCAATGAAAGTTGATTCAAGGGTGATAGGTGGACTCGAAATTGTAGAATTTTCTAATTTGTAACTAGAGAGAATTATTGAGATTATTCTTAGAACTAGATTTTGAATTTAGATTACATCAAGGGTGATTTTTAAAATTGATGGCACCATACAAAATAATGTTAAGAGATTTAAAGAGGTAAATAAATGGGTAAGGTGAGTCATTCACTATGGAGGTGCAAAGAAAGATGCTGATGTGTGATTACATGTTGATGATAAATATTAGTTCAAGATGAAATATCGAAATTACTTTTGCATCTAAGAATAGATTTGAAATGGAATTATTCCAAAGGTTGCATCCATATTAATTACTTGGTACACATCAATAGAATTGGCAAAATTTCAAAAGGTGGATTGTTAGAGGGAATAATTCTTTATCAGGGGTATCAATTCAGTCTATAAGAGAAAATGATAGTAGTATGAGGTTAGGTAATAATTACAAGCAATCGAATAGTATTTTTAATAAATTATTAGTAATTTAGAAATGATAGGTGCTTGATTAATTAAGAGATGCAATGGTGTTTTTGAAGATAGATTTGGAAATGAGATATTGACAATTTTGAATGATAAAACATCATTTGGATTGATTGGTATACCAGATGCACCTATGTCATTAATGAGCGAGATTCTTCGATAGTATTTTAGTAAGTAGTTGTTAAATATAATGTATGAGATACAATAGATAATTAATGTTGTTCATAGAAGGTTAATATTGTTTGATGTATTAAAACTAGTACATAAGTGTCATGTTTGTGTAATATACTGAGTGAATATAATATGGGCTTGGCCATGTTCTTGTGACATCCATGTTAAGATATGCATATAGATGAGTATGAATTTTTGAGTTGTGATGTGGATGTATGATGGTATATTATTTTGTTGTATGTTCGGTATATGTTATTACTTATGGAAGGAGATTGGAAATATTTAATGTGATAAATATATCGATTGGCTTTGTGACCATCGACCATATGAAATGTTGATAAGTTGATTGGCTAAGTGTCCATCAACAAGTTAAATAATACCACACAATGATATGAAGTGTGAATTTTTACATCATATGAATTATTACGAGGTGTTATTCTATTATTGAGATGAATAGAAATATTAAATATAGTAATGAGATTTGAAATTTATGTGAGGTATACTCAATTGTATATTGATTATATTTATATTTTTTTTAGTATGGAATTGATGATTGAGAGTTATAGAGACTATAAATTGAATTGATATTATGAAGTATGTTTTTGGAGTGTCTCTAAGTTGCTTTAAATCTCATTTGAGTGTGGGAAAGTTTATATAGCTTTAAGAAGGCTAGATATGGAATTTTAAGATTTAGAAGGAAAGGAAATTTAGTCCGAAATATGTGGACAGTATGAATTGTAAATAAGGTGGATCATTGGCATATAAATTGAAATTGCCAAGAAAATTGTTATCTATTCATGATGTATTCCGCGTGTTTATATTGAAACGGTATAAATAGGATCCTAGTTATATGATAGAAAAGCCTAAGATAGAGATTTTTGAAAAAAAAATTTATGTGAAAGAATCGATAGAAATTGTATATCAAAAGGTAAAGCAATTGAGGAATAAAGAGATTCCAATAGTAAAGGTAAGGTGAAGTATTTGTTCACCTAAAGAAGCAACATGGAAAGTAGAAGAACTAATGAAGCAGAAATAACCATATTTATTCTCGGAAGATGGTGAGTAATTAATTTCGGGGACGAAATTTTCTTTAAGGAGGGGAAAAATGTAACACCCGCCTTTTTAGCATACATATTTATGACGTATGAATTATATTTTATACATAAGGATTAGTAGACTTTATTTAAGTATAAAATTGGGTATAATTATAGAGAAGGACCAAATTGAAAAGAAAGTTTGGAGTTAATTGTTATAATAGAAAGTTTGGTGCTATTGTGTAATTGCCCTATCTCATTAAGGCGCTGGGGAGTAATTGAGAGGATATTTGGTTATAATTATCTTGTTATTATTATTATTATTATTATTGACAATTATTCATTATTAGAGGGAGGACTTTTGGGAGGCCAAATAAAGGCATATGATTGGTTACGTGTGTGGGTGTATATGTATGTGTGTGTTGTGTATATTTTGTGTAGAGAAGTAGGAGGAAGAAGAGAAGAGAGTTTTTGAGAGATTTTGGTGAGGTTTTGATCTTGATTAATCTAGTATTTGGGAGGCATTAAAATTATTTTATATCATTGAAACTTAATTGGTAAGTTATTCTTATGTTATTGATTGTTTTTGGTGGAGGTTAGTTGGTTGTAAATTCGGGTATGGGTTCTTCTATTTTCCAGTCCTATTATTATTACTCTAACTAGAGCTACAGAGCTCTAATTTGAGTATAGTTGGACTCTTTGGAAACTTCAGAGAGTCCTCTACAACTCTCAAGTTTTGAGTTTGAGCCGAATCTACTGTTAAGTTGGTTGAATTAGACCAGATATCGTGTTGCTCACTCTATCACATTGTGTGACCTATTATTACTTAAATTGCCATAATTAATTCTCTACATGTGATAATTGGGTGAATTCAGTTGGTATTGAAAGTAGACTCATGTAGGTAGAGTTTGTATAAATTTGGTAATTTTTGGACATGTGTATGATTGTTGAAAGCAATATGAACTTTATGCATTAAACATGCTACCAGCAGTGCATGTAGGTTAGTTGTGATTTTTCTTATATTTTGGTTATATAGTGATATCTAGAGTTACAGGACTCCAAATTGAGTAAGATTAGATGCTCTAAAAACTTCAGAGTGTCCTCTATAACTTTTGTGTTTTGAGATTTAGCTGATTCTGCTGTTAAGATTAACTGGCATGGCTTTACATTTTTGTGCTCATACTGTCAACTCTGTTTTGCCTGTTTTACCCGAGTTGCATCGAAAATCTATAATTAATTCTACACACATCCAAATCAAGTAATTCTAGTTGGGATTTGAAGTAGACTCATAGGTCTAGCTTCCGTAATATTTTCATAGTTTTTAGACATGTGTATAAATTATTTGGGTATATTAAACTTTGAGCATCTAGTTGCCCTTTTGTGATTTAGGGTGAATTGTTATGCTTGCTTATTTAAATTGGCACATGATTGTATGTAGGAGTTGATAGAGCTAGAGAAAACCCTATTCAATAGGGGAAGTTTTTATTTAAGAAGGAGTTGAAGGCTTGAGGTAAGTAATTATTAACATAATGCTTACATGTAGTAAATTTCAAGTAACTATAGATATTTAACTATATTAATTTGTGTATGCCATTTAAGTGGCAAGAATGATGAGTGTATATATATATATGGATATGTTATTATGAGAAGGCATGATATCCATATGGTATATGGTTGGTTTATTTTTGTATACTTTTAGTTTATGAATGGTATATTCTCCATTTATAATTTATTATGATTATGAAAATATGTTGAGATAAATTATGAATATTGGCACTTATGAGTGCAAGCCACTTAATGAGGTATAAATTGATATGCATTGCTTGTGAGAAAAGTGAGTTATGATTTACTATGAGAAATAGAAATGATAAGAATTAAAAAGAGAATGATTGAAATATATTAGCATATTGATTGTGAGTATAAATGGAAATATGCATAATGTGAGAATTGTGAGGAATGTGAGGATTACATGTGTGTGTGGAGATTGAGCTCCACGATCTGAGACTGAGCTGGGCACAGAGTCTCAGATGTGGCCATTTATATAATATATATATTTACATGTGAGATCTGAGACTGAGCTGGGTAGAGAGTCTCAGGAATGGCCACGAGTATATAGAAATAAAAATATGAAAAAGAAAAGAAAAAGAAAAAGAAAATAAAAGAAAAGAAAAAGTGAGCTTTGTGCGAAAAGTGTGTTGAGAATTCCAGCTGGATACTAACTTGCATCATCACGCATTTTTGTATTGCATTATTTATGTATATGAATTGTGGATGGCATGTGAAGCGTGATTGATAGAAAATGTGTTTATATACATTAATTGTGGGATTATAAATTATGGATTACTTAAAATGGAAAGATGATTATGGTAATGTGTTGATGTGTAATTATACACAACTATATATATGTGTTAGTATGTTAGCTATTGTTGATAGTATTGAAGTGTTTAATAGTTTCCAAGTATTGGGAGTTTTGTATAATTGAATTTCAAGTTGAGGACACAGGCTGAGACACGGGCGTGTCTCAGACCGTGTGTTGAGACACGGGCGTGTTTAAGGTGGTAATTTTGTCCAGTGAGATACACGGAAAAAGACACGGGCAGCCCTTTGCCGTGTCTACATATGGAATTTCAGGCAGTGAGGTACACGGGTCAAAACACGGCCGCATTCCAGACTGTATTCCGTCTGTAAATTTTGTCCAGTAGACTACACAGGAAGAGACACGCCCGTATAGTCCATTTAGTGGGCTCCGCTTCTACCGGCTCTTCTATATTTTATTCATAATTCAACCTTATAAATATATATCTCACTCATCCAATATGTGTTCAAACATACACATATATAATCCCCAAAATCTCTAGACATCACCATATAAGTAATATACAAGAAAACACACAACCAACCTATATACTTTGCTTTTAGCATGTTTAATGCATGATTTTCATGTTTCTATCAATAATCACTCACATATCCAAAAATCACCAAATTTACATCAACACTACATACATGAGTCTACTTTCAATCTCAATTGAAATCACTCATTTATCACATGTAGAGAATTAATTAGAATACATATAGTAACATCAGGTCACACAAGGTTACAAAGTCAGCAACAAAATGTCTAGCTCATTTCGACTATCTGAACGACATTTTTAGCTCAGATTTAAAACCTGAGAGTTGTAGAGAACTCTCTGAAGTTTCTCTAGAAATTAAACAAAACTGAATTTAGAGCTCTAAAGCTTGAGTTATGGCAAAAATACAGAGGTTAAAATTTTAGCAAAAACAGAGCACGAATTCAATTCACCCAAACTAAATCACAACTCAATCAAAAACACAATTAACTTACCAAGAGATATTTTTGAACTATGAAGGTTGTCAATTACAGCCTAGACTCTAAATTCCTCAGCCAAATCCACACACTCTCTCTCCACTAAATCCCTAATTTCAATTCAAAGGAAATTGAATGTAACTCTCACCCTTCTTCAATAACTCGCTCATGCAATTAATGCAACCCACGTTGAAGAAGAAGACGATATAGGCAAAAATTATGATATTTATTACTAAATATCCAATTAGTTCCTTAATGAAATGTCACTATTCCCTTCTAGTCCTTAAAATTATAATTTTATTACTCAAACCCTTATTTCCTTATAAGTTAGTCCTTATCAACACTCGAATTCTAATCTAACAACACCTCACCCTCATCATATACCCCAATAGTTCACATATAATTTAACAAGTAATCACCCACAATATGCATACAATTAACATACTTCATGCACACATGAGTGCTAATGTATTATGTCCAATCTAAATAAATAATATGACATGAAATGCATAAAAATTGAAAGCCCCCATTTTGCAGCCGTTACAATTCTCCCCTCCTTATAAAATTTCATCTCCAAAATTTACTGACTGACCACCTTCTGGAAAAAGATAAGGATACTTCTATTTCATGTTTTCTTCCACTTCCCATGTCGCTTCCCTTGGTGTATGATAACTCCATTTTACCTTTACCATAGAAATTTTCTTATTTCTTAACTGTTTCACCCTTCGATCTAATATTTCTACCGGTTCTTCCACATAAGTCAATTTCTCAGAAATTTCTATTTCTAGTTCTTGTACAATATAACTCGGATCCGATCGATATCTTCTCAACATCGACACGTAGAAAACATTATGAATGGAAGATAATTCCATTGGTAAAGCCAATCTATAAGCCAATGGTCCTATCTTCTCGATAATCTCATATGGTCTAACATACCTCGGACTCAACTTTCCTTACTTTCCAAACCTTAGAATTCCTTTCCAGTGAGATACCTTTAAGAAAACTTTCTCTCCTACTTGGTATTCTATTTCTCTCCGGTGTTGGAACACATAACTTTTCTATCGATCTTATGCTGCTTTCAGACACTTTTTGACTACTTAAATCTTATCCACCATTTCCTGAATCACTTCTAGTCAATCTAATTGTCTTAACCCTTCCACATCCCAACATACCAGACTTCTACACTTCCTCCCATACAAAGCTTCATAAGGAGCCATACCAATACTCGAATGAAAATCATTGTTATATGCAAACTCTATCAATGGTAGATAATCGTCCCAATTCCATTTGAATTCAAGTGCACACGCCCTCATCATGTCTTCTAAAGTCTGAATGGTTCTTTTAGACTATCCATCCATTTGAGAATGAAAAGTCGTGCTAAAATATAGCTTAGTTCCTAAAGCCCCCTGTAAGCTATACCAAAAATGGGATGTAAATCTTGAATCCCTATCCAAAATGATAGACAACGGTACTCCGTGTAATTTCACTATCTCCGAAACATACAAAGTAACTACCTTGTCCAACGGATCAGTCTGCTGCATCAGAAGAAAATGTGCCGACTTAGTAAGTCAATCAACTATTACCCAAACTGCATCATATTTCCAAAAAGTTCGAGGTAATCCCACAACAAAATCTATCGTTATCTTCTCCCATTTCCACTCAAAAATCATCAAAGGTTGCAGTTTACTTGCAAGTGCTTGATGTTCAGCTTTTACTTGTTGACAAATCAAACATTTAGCAATAAATTTCACCATATCTTTTCTCATTATTGGCCACCAATAAAAAGGTTTAATGTTCCGGTTATCTTGGTACTCCCCGAGTGTATTGCATAAGGTGCATTATGGGCTTCATCTATAATTTGCCTCGTCATTTCATCAACATCGAGTACACATACATGATCTTGAATCACCATTGCACCATCCTCTCAAATTGTGAATTATTTATTTCTTCCCGTTTCCACTTTCCCTTTCATCTTTTTCAAATAAGAATCTTCCATTTGTACTTCCTTGATTTGATCTCCTATTGAGGGTTTCACTTGCAACATAGCCAATAAATAGTCTTCTTTGACATCTACCAAAACATTTATAGCTCAAAGAGCTACTAAATTCTTAGAATTGTAGTTAATTACTTTTGTACCTTGTTCCACTATTTTTCTACTCAATGCATCCGCTACCATATTTGCCTTCCCTAGATGATAGTCTATAGTACAATCATAGTCTTTCAACAGTTCTATCCACCTTCGTTGCCTCACATTTAATTCTTTCTAAGTGGGAATGTATTTTAAACTCTTATGATCAGTGTATATCTAAAATGTCTCTCCATAAAGGTAATGCCTCCAAATCTTCAAGGCATGTACAATCGCAGCTAACTCCAAATCGTGTATAGGATAGTTAACTTCATAGGTTCGTAATTGTCTCGAAGCATACGCTATCATCTTTCCATTTTGCATTAAAACACATCCTAATCCTTGCTTAGAAGCGTCTGTATAAACTACAAAACCTCCCTCTTCAGTTGGTAATGATAAGATAGGAGCAGTGGTAAATGTCTTCTTTAACTCTTCAAAACTACTTTGGCATTTCTGTCCATTGAAAAGATATGTTCTTTCTCAACAAATTAGTCAATGGTCTAGCAATCGCTGAAAAATTCCTCATAAATATCCAGTAATATCCCACTAATCCTAGAAAACTTCGAACTTCAGTCACATTCCAAGGTGATTCCCACTCTATTATAGCTTTAATTTTGGATTGATCTGGCTATACACCATTCTCTGAAACCACATGTCCTAGAAAAGCAATTTCTCTCATCCAGAATTCACACTTGGAGAATTTAGCATGTAACTACTTTTCTTATAATATCTACAAAGTTACTTGAAGATGCTGCTCATGTTCCTCTCTACTTGGAGAATAAATCAATATATCATCAATGAAAATAATTATGAATTGATCTAAGTATTGTTTGAATGTTTTGTTCATCAATGACATAAATTCTGCTGGAGCATTAGTTAATTCAAACAGCAATACTACAAATTCATAGTGGCCATACCTTGTTCTGAATACCGTTTTAGGAATAGATTGTTCTCCCACCTGGAGTTGCCAATATCCCGATCTCAAGTCAATTTTGGAAAATACTGTAGCTCCTTTCAACTGATCAAGCAAATCATCAATTCATGGCAATGGATACCTATTTTTCACAGTTATCTTATTCAGTTGCCGGTAATCGATACACAACCTCATACTTCCATCTTTCTTTCTTATAAACAAGACCAGTGCTCCCCACGGTGAAATACTCAGTCGAATGAACCCTTTCCCTAACAATTCTTCTAATTGTTTCTTCAACTCTTTCAAATCTAGAGGTGCCATTCTATATGAAGCTATAGATATAGGTGCTGCCCCTGGAACTATCTCAATCTTAAAGTCCACTTCTCTATATGGTGGCAATCTCAGTAACTCATCTAAAAACACATCGGAAAAATCTTTAATGACCGGTACTTTCATCACCCCCATACCAACCTTCGTCGTATTAACTATAGTGGCTAAATATGCATCACACCCTTCCCATATTAATTGAAAAGCTGTGACCACTAAAATTAGATAAGTTGGAACCGTCTTTCTCTTCCCTATAATCATTATCCTTCTTTGCCTTGATATGTTCATAACCACCTCTTTCATCTAACAATCCACTATAGCATGGTACTTAGATAGCCAATCTATTCCTAAAATCATATTAAACTCCCATAATTGTATAATAATTAAATTTACATGCATAGTAACACCATCTACAATAATAGGACATTTCCTCATTATTGTGTTCATATTTACCACACCCCCAGCAGGCATATAGACACACATATCATACCCTAATGGTTCAATAATGCCATTTATACGTGATATAAAATCATTAGCTATAAATGAACATGTAGACCCAGGGTCAATTAATATATGTGCATCTTGATCAAGTATATTGAATATACCGGTGATAACATCTGGTGCTGCAGGAGCTTTTTATCGGGTAATGGCATACACCCGAGCCTATCTTTGTGATTTCCCTACCACTCCAGATTGAGTGACAGTGCCAACTCCTCCTCCACGGTTACCCCTACCTAGTCCTCGACTAAAGGTTACTTGAGGCATATTCTCTCCCATACTACTCTGTTCAGAAATTTGAGGTTGTTCTATGCCCCTCCTCAAAGGACAATCTCCGATAAAATGTCTCGGCTGACTGCAGTAATAGCATACATTGGGCCTCAGTCCCCAACACTCGCCCGTATGCACTCTACTGCATCTAAGACATGCCAAAGAGAATGTACTTCTTGCAGACATGGCTGAACCCCTTCTACTCTCAAAGCCTTCAGAACTCTTACCGTAAGATATGCCCCTTGACCTCCCAGGTTGGCTCATGACACGTCCTCGGAATCCACCTTGATGAGAACTAGATCTAAAACCTCGAAAAGAAGAGGTACCACCAGCTATAAATGGCGTAGTGAATGTACTGGTAACTCTCTTCCTTTTTGCTTCCAAAGTGGTTCTCTCTACCATTATTTCTTCAACTCGTATCGCCATCTCTAACAAGTCTTTATATGTTAGAGGTCACACCACCAACTTCTCTCTGATTTCCAACTTCAGTCCTTTCTCAAATTTATTTCTCTTCAGTTCATCCGTAGCCACCTCTTCTGGTACATACGTAGAGAGTCTCATAAATTGCACTTCATAATCTGCAACCGAGAGATCATTCTGTTAAAGTTCCAAAAATTCAATATTATTTTTATCTCGGTATACGACAGGCATATACTTTTCTGCAAACACTCGTAAAATTTGAGCTCAAGTCACCGAATGGGCATATCACGGCTTCCCGACACCATCTCCCACCAATCCCATGCATCTTATTGAAACGGGGATACCGTATAGCTTACTTTTTTCTCGATTGTACAATCAAATCAATCTATAATCCTTTCCGTACTCCAGAGCCATTCTTCAGCCACCGCCGGATCTGTAGTATTTGTGAAAATATTGGCACCTTGCTTCTGTATTTTCTCAAACTTCTCATCTAATGTACTTTCCATTTGCTTAACTGTTCTCATCATTTCCACAAACTCCTGCATAAAAGGATTCTCGGCCATATATAGAGCCTGAGATCTCTCTTGTTCATTTAATGCAGGTATGTTTGTATGTCCATGCACAAACTCTAAGGACTCTTTGGGGCCAGTGTGATATGCATTATGCTCTTCCATCCTACAATATGTGTTTTTAAATGCATATTAATCATATGCATTTCCTCATAATCTACACTTCATGCCATGAAATGTATATGCAATATGCTTCTATGTCCCATAAATCTAATTCTCGCTCTGATACCACTAAATGTGATGCCCCCTCGCGTCAACATATATGGACTTATAAAATTAAAGCATAATCTAGATCAGAATTAGAATAAAATTTTAAAAAAACTTTATATATAATAAGTATGTATATACAACAAGTACTTTAAGTAATAAATGCATTGTAACCTTTCACATACTCTAATACAAAAATAATATAATGATGCCAATGGACTAAAATGCACAATGCTAACATCAAACTTATGAGTGAAGTCCTTGCCACTGGCCCACCTAAGAGATACTTAATAATAATGGACAATACAACTCAGGATTATCTACAATATCTTGAAAAATAATAACTGCAAAGGAGTGAGCTTACAACTCAATAAGCAATAACTAATATAAGCATACTCTATCTTATCAAGAACTAATTAAGTAAGAAAAAAATAAGAATAATTAAATTTATGGACCACACAGGCGTGTGTCTCCCCGTGTAGTACTCTGGACCAATTTCCTAGTCGATACACGGTCTGAGACACGGCCATATCTCAATTCGTGTATCCCACTACTAAAAATTGCACATACACACACGGCCAAAGATGTAACCGTGTCTTGGCCCGTGTACTTCTCTGTCCAAAAATCGGCATGCATAGATGGCTAAGGACACGCATGTGTCTCTGGCCGTGTATCTCTCTAGATAAAAATGCTACATTAGACACGCCCGTGTCTTATCACACGGTTTGAGACACACCCGTATCTCAGCCCATTTTCTTCACCTGATAACACAATTCTCATAATTGCAAATGGCTTGCAACCGCTCCACAAATCAATATCATCAACAAACATTCATATGCATACATATACATAATTCAACACATTCATATCTCAACATATCATACAATCCACCCGGCTCATCCTCACCATTTATAAGTTGAATATACACATATCTCACATTTTTCAATAAATCATAATTCATTCATATTGGCTTGCCAATTTCTGCCCGGCTCATATCTCAGTTCTTACACAATTTCCACCCGGCTCATTTCTCACTTCACACACAATTTCAATACCACTATTACCACATTATCATTCACATCTTGTTCATCCACATAAAATCATCACTATGTTACTTTCATAAAGCAACATAAACTACCTCAATTCAATCTCACAATAATAATAAACATAACATAACGGTAATATCAATTACCATCACCAATTCACATATGTATAAATATATTAACATAAAGAGAGAATTCAAGGTATAATTATATTAGTAATTACTTACAAAAAGCTTCCCAATTTAGAGTGCAACAACTCCTCTAGTGGGCTCTGCTTCCACCGACTTCCGGCTCTCCTATATTTTATTCATAATTCAACCTTATGAATATATATCTCACTCATCTAATATGTATTCAAAAATACACATAAATAATCCCCAAAATCTCTAGACATCACCATATAAGTAATATACAAGAAAACACATAACTAACCTATATACTTTATTTTTAGCATATTTAATGTATGATGTTCATATTTCTATCAACAATCACTCACACATCCAAAAATCACCAAATTTTCACTAACCCTACATACATGAGTCTACTTTCAATCTTAATTGAATTCACTTATTTATCATATATAGAGAATTAATTAGAATAAATATAGTAACATCAGGTCACACAGGGTGACAAAGTGAGAAACAAAATGTCTAGCTCATTTCGACCATCTAAACAACATTTTTAGCTCAGACTCAAAACCTAAGAGTTATAGAGGACTCTCTAAAGTTTGTCTAGAATTAAACAAAACTAAATTTAGAGCTCTAAAGCTTGAGTTATGGTAAAACACAGAGGTTGAAATTTCAGTAAAAATAGAGCACGAATTCAATTCACCTAAACTAAATCACAACTCAATCAAAAACATAATTAACTTACCAAGAGATGTTCTTGAACTATGAAGGTTGTCAATTACAGCCTAGACTCCAAATTCCTTAGCTAAATCCACTCTCTCTCTCTACCAAATCCCTAATTTCAATTCAAAGGAAATTGAATGCAACTCTCACCCTTCTTCAACAACTCACTCATGCAATTAATGCAGCCCACATTGAAGAAGAAGAGGATATGGGCAAAAATTATGATATTTATTACCAAATATCCAATTAGTTCCTTAATAAAATGTCACTCTTCCCTTCTAGTCCTTAAAATTATAATTGCATCACTCAAACTCCTATTTCCTTACAAGTTAGTCCTTATCAACACTCGAATTCTAATCTAACAACACCTCACCCTCATCATATACCCCAATAGTTCACATATAATTTAACAAGTAATTACCCACAAGATGCATACAATTTACATACTTAATGCACACATGAGTGCCAATGTACTATGTCCAATCTAAATAAATAATATGACATGAAATGCATAAAAATTGGAAGCCCCCATTTTACAGGCGTTACAGTGCATATGGTCCTTTAACCTGAGGTGACACAGTCATCCACATATGCTTGGTTAGAGTTTATTACTGCTTATATATATGTGCTAGCCATGTATGGGTATATGACATATGGTGACCCTAGTCACTCTCTAAAGTTTCTCCAGAATTAAATAAAACTAAATTTGGAGCTCTAAAGCTTGAGTTATGGAAAAAACACAGAGGTTGAAATTTTAGCAAAAACAAAGCACTAATTTAATTCACCTAAACTAAATCACAACTCAATCAAAAACACAATTAACTTACTAAAAGATGTTTTTGAACTATGAAGGTTGTCAATTACAGCCTAGACTCCAAATTCCTCAGCCAAATCCACTCTCTATCTCCACCAAATCCCTAATTTCAATTCAAAGGAATTGAATGCAACTCTTACCCTTCTTCAATAACTCACTTCTGCAATTAATACAGCCCACGTTGAAGAAGAAGAGGATATGGGCAAAAATTATGATATTTATTACCAAATATCCAATTAGTTCCTTAATAAAATGTCACTCTTCCCTTCTAGTCCTTAAAATTATAATTGCATCACTCAAACCCCTATTTCCTTACAAGTTAGTCCTTATCAACACTCGAATTCTAATCTAACAACACCTCACCCTTATCATATACCCTAATAGTTCACATATAATTTAATAAGTAATCACCCACAAGATGTATAAAATTCACATACTTCATGCACACATGAGTGCTAATTCATTATGTCCAATCTAAATAAATAATATGATATGAAATGCATAAAAATTGGAAGCCCCCATTTTGCAGGCATTACAGTTCATATGGTCCTTTAACCTGAGGTGACACGATCATCCACATATGGTTAGTTAATGTTTGTTACCGCTTATATACCTGTGCTAGCCATGTATAGGTATATGACGTGTGGTGGCTCTAGTCAGTTATATGTAGGGATGAGTGATCGGCTAAGATGAAATCCATTACCTGGAGTGAATCAGGATAAGATCCTATGTTATCTAAGTTATTCTTGATGAATAAGTACCTAGCTAAGTCAAACTCGACCTACCCAAAAAGCGTTTCAGTGCTAGAAAAGAGTTTTTAGTAGAAGTCATGTTTTATCGAGAATTGAACTGAATATGAGGTCATATGATTGAGGCAATTAGAGTTTGACTAAACCATAACTTTAGTCGATATCGGGATCTTGTAATGAAGGGATATTTAGTGTATGGTAATTATATTCTATAGTTCTTGTGGATCTATGGACAGCATTCATTTTTAATTGGGTAGTCGTGACATCTATGCTAGGGGTCACTCACGACTTATGAGAACTAAATATGAATAATTGGAATTTTTACATTAAGCATAGAAAGGTGTTTCCATAATATAAGTGTTAATATTATTTTCCATTACCAATTAAACTTAAACCTAGTAAGTTACACACATAAAAGTTCCACCAATGATGATAATTATTAATTTAATTATTAATTTAATTATTAATTAAAAAGTTTAATTAATTAATTAAATTAATTGAATTAGATTTGTGCTTATGAGGGGATATAGCATATCCTGAATTTTAAATTTAAAGGTTAGGACTAATTATGATTAATTAAATATTAATTTGGACTTGATTTAATATGTGATATTAAGTTCAAGGACTAAATTGATATTTACCTCTAATTGTAGTATAGATATGGCCCATAAGATGCACTATAAGGATTAAATATGATGGATAAGATTTGAATACCAATTTTTCAGAGCTCCACCAAAACTATAAATTTAGCAGAGATAAACCGTACAATCACTAAATAAGGCAAGGTATGGTCTGGCCACAAAGCCGTACTCATACTCCTTAATTTTCCAGCCAACAGGCCTGTCCCTTTTATGCCTTATTCAATAATCATAAAGTCTACCTAAACTAAACTTA
>CATIWO010361495.1:0-18012 GCA_949673435.1 Macaranga tanarius | reverse complement strand
ATTTTAACGTTTAAAACTATTTAAACTTCGAACAATAGAAAATTTAAACATTTATATCTGATGAGTTTAATGATTTATTTAAAGTTTAAGGAGAAATATAACTTATTTTTTGAAAATTTTTTTAAGGAGCAAATAAAACTTTTATTTTTTAAAAATTAACTCATTTAGCGATAAATTAACCACTAGTATAGTGAAAATAACCTCGGGAGGATAATAGTATATTTTTGGATACCAAACAACAGAGGATGTTTTATATTTCAACCTCTTCTCACCATGTGAAATAGGTCAGTTGGGCATGCCCATTCCAGCAATAATTTGTTTGCGTTGTTTTTTTTTTTTTTTTTTTTTCACTTTTGGTAATATTGAACAATCAGCAAGAGCTAAATGGGATCGCATCATAAATGAGAATGGGATCGCATCATAAATGAGAAGACAAAGTAGTTAACAGAAAATATCTGAAATGCACAAGTTAATTTGCTTTTCGCTGAACACAGGCAAATTATACGCATGAGACTGGAAAAGAAGACTACATCACATTTGCTCGCTGGAGAACGACAATTAAAGTTACAAATGTAATAAATTTCTGAACATGCACAAGCACGATCGAGCCAACTCTGTTGCTTGTACAGTTGCACTATTTATTATTCAAAATCCGAAACAAAACCAAGCTGTAACAGCAAGATGATAAAAACCTTCTAGAGATGTGAGTTAGCAAGAGAACTATAGTCCAGAATATGTTTGTAAACTGAGGCCAAAACTCAGGAAAAAACAAAAACCTAGATTGCGGGAACCTCCCAAATTATCAAAATTTCTGCTCAATCCGAGCTGTACATGGCATGTAACCAGGAAAATAAAATTAAATGCAGATCAGAAGAAAGATTCCTATCATGCACTTGCATGGAGAGAAGAACCTAACAAAATTAGAACTGTATCTTCTTCTTTGCTTTCAGTATTATTCACAAAGTATTCCGCAGTTGCTCCTTCAAAGCTAAGTGTTGCTCCTATACCTTATCAGAAAATTGATTCAACAGAGACCAAAATTGTGATAGAGCACATTGAACTGCCCTTGTCATGAGGTTGCATAGCGGTGGTGCAAAACATGCTTAGCAACTTCATAAAATGAAACCACAATCCCCACTGATGGGCCTGCACGGCCAACTCGAGGTCCAACACCTGTGAACAGTGCCTTCATTCCTCCATCCCTGATCCAATCAAATTAAAAATTCACATCAGCTATCACAATTATGCAAATCCCCAGTGTTATAACGAATGATGGGAATGAGTTCTAATGTAGCACCCAAATTGATATTAGGCTAGCATTCGAAAACATGCATTGATTTACTTTTAAAAAAAAAAAAAAAGATTGGAGGATGAGGCAAGAGCAAGACATTTTGAGATTGCAAGTGAAAATTCAACTAATGAAGGCCCACAAACATTTGAAAATACTTTTTGAAAATAACCCTTTTATATGCTTTTGCAAAGAGCAGTTGGAAGTATTTCTAATTGAGATATTGTCAGAAGAATAGATAAAGAGACAGCAAGTCATCGGATTGAATTTTGGCAAACAAAACATGGAAAGCATTCTGAACATGCAGCTTAGATTCCTCACAATTCATACAGAAATATATTCAAGTTCCAAAAGAGGGTATTATTATTATTTTTTATCAAGGGAACTAAGAGGGAGTCTTAAAGATATCCTATACAAGAGGACAAATTGCACAATTCTATACACAACTGAAAGAGTCTTAACTATATTATTAACCTTTGTTTTCCAGCTTATACTTCTTGTACTGTTTAAGATAATACTTACAAATATGAGTATTTTTGTCACTAGAAATGTGAGTGTTTTTGTCACTCACATAATGAGTATACGTCAAAAGATCAATAATGAAGTAAAAAGGTACCTCCAAACCTCCACTAACACTTGCCGTGTTGTCATCCTCAATGCCCTAACAGGATCCTTCTGAGAATCAAGAGGAAGACACCAAAGTTAACAAATACTTGGTTAGTACAGAAATAATATATTAATCTCCAGTTTCAGCAACAAAATACAACGTAATTCTGAATTTCAATTCACATCCTATTCCTAATTGTTTCTCCTCTCTGTTTTTTCTTCAGAATATTGCAACCTAGCAACAGTCAAAGGCCCTAAATAAAAAGAGATCATATTGAACACCTCAGCAGGTGTAAATAATGGTCAACGTCAACCTAAATTTACATGACAAATAGGATGGAAAAAGTAATGACCTCTATTTGTCTTCGGGTTTTGGCAACATCCAGAGGACAGGTAGCAGCAGCAGCAAGACTTCCTGCAACAAAACCAGCAGAGAAGTTTGCTCCAAGAACGCTTGCAACACTTGATTCCTCACCAACAAAACCCAATAGTCTTCTCCTGATCTATACTCAACAGCAAGAAGAAACTGTCAATTTTTCAGCAAAATAAAATAGACAACAAGCGAACATTGAATCATCCAAATACTATTTACAACATAGAATGAAACATTCATAGTTTACTTATGGAACCAAGCAGTTAGGTTCTCACTGGCTCAAGAGTTGACCAGCAAATGGCAGAGAATGGAACATCACGAGCGAGCTGTGCCCCCATGCCTGTCCATAACACACGATAGCCTCTCACTGCTGCAAGAAAGTTTATCAGCTACAATTAGAAAATGGTAACTGGTATTCCATGAATGAATCAAAAAGGATGACTGTTGAGCCGCAGCCCTGATTTACTGTTTTTATAATATTCTTTTATAAGAATTTCAAACTTTGTTCAGCATTATATCAATGTTGATTTGTTTCAAGCCACAGCCTTCATTTTCTGTTTTTACTTGCCAAGAATTAAGCATGCATTGAACTACAACAAAGATCAAAAACAGTAACCCAATTTTCCAATGTCAACATAATGCTATTTTTTTAAGCTACAATCCTTGATTTCCTGTTTTCCTTCTCAAAACACTACTACTTATCACACTGAATTCTATAATTGGTTCTATCTTATATCAATTAAAAACTGTTTTGGGATACAACCATTCATTATTTGTCCTTCCCAATACAAGTTTATTTCATTCAAGCATCAAAGAGAATTTTGTCATTCTCTTATATATGTGGCACAACATCGTTAACAAGGTAATGCCAACCAACAAAAAGGAAAATAAAAAAAAAAACTCAAAATTATGCAGCGAGGCACTCATTGTCCATAAATTTAAAGACCTATGGTTAGACATCAAACAATCATAGAAGACTAAAATGGACCAAATGTTCAGTAATGATTAAATTGTTGTTGCCATTTGGCAATAGAGAACTGTAGCTCTCTTATCTAAACATTCATGATGCTTAGAATTCCCGGCTAGTTTACTGATTAATTCTAAAGTATCCAAGATGAGTAAAGATCCAGGGAAACAATAAACTTACAAGTATTATGACCATTATTTGTGCTCCTGACGTGGGAGAGCACCTCCACAAGAGTTTGCCAAACCCCAGGAGGCTTCATGCCAGTTTGGGCTGCTTTGAATGCCTACACTTGTAACAACATGGTCAAATAAGAAGCTACTCGAAAAATGAGAGATAAGGAAAAGATAGAGAATAATCACCACCTCCACCAAAACAAAGATGTCCTAGAACTATCAAACCTTTTATGGTCCAATATCATGGTTAGGACTAGAAAGCAGAAGCCACAACAATCATTGAGATCATGACATTTGCATTTCATCATTTATATCCACAAAATAAAGTACAATCAACAAGTAGATCGAGTATATATTAAATGTCTCAGCCTACCTGCATGCGAGTTCTTGCAAGTTCGATGGGGTAGAAAGTTGCACAAGCTAAAGAACGTGCCAATGAACCCGCAACTAAAGGCACATAAGGTGTTGCACCAGGAATTTTCTGAGCGGAAAAATCCTCCATCCAGTTGCGAAAAACATCATAGCATGGTAGGTATATTCCCACCTATTTTCACATAAATTGGAAGGATCATCAGCAAAAGCTGGCTTAGCACAGAGTTCTGATACATACCAATTATAAAACCACTCAGTGGACATGAATATATAGATTCAGAAACTTACCGTTGGTACAGCCAAAGCCAAACCAGCATTTGTGCCTCTCCATAGCCTAGCAATTCCTTCCTGCAAAGTAACTCCAAATAAATAATTAATTATGAACATCATTCATCTCCAGTTGTGAAACATACACATACAATCATTTCTTACTCTGTGGCGAAAAGAAAAAATAACATAAACTTGGAAAAAACAATCACAAAAAACCACCAACCTGTCGTATGATTTTGTAGAAAACATCTAGAGTTCCTTTATACTGAAAACAATCAGGAGGACAAATAGAAACAGTTCCATGAACTCCAGCACGCGTACATGACGGTGAACATCTTAAATCAGCAAACATCTGAGAGCAGCACAATGAATTAGAAAATACAATAGACCACAGAATGAAGCTATTAGCAAACAAGACACATAAATAATAATAATAATAACAATAAAACAGAGTGCATATACCATGTTTGGCCCAAAATACGCCATTCGACTAACAATGTTACTTAGTGGATGCGAGTATGGAACTCCAGCAGCCTGTGCTTGCAATCTTGTCTGCAAATTGAGCAAAATAAGACGATTTCTCGATAATATTTCAAATGCAGCAAAAATGAACCGATACAATACAGTGATAAATTTTGCATGTTGATTGTGGATTACCTTGGCAACATCCAGAGGATTAACGATGATTGCTGATAGAAAGGCGGCACCAGCGGCAGAGAAAGCTCTTTCACCAAACCCTAATTTCCAGTCAGGTTTACTGTTTGATTGTGTAGGCTGATGAGCAGAGAATCCAGGCTCTGTTCCATCTAATACCATCGATTCTGACATCAACAGATCGTGACCGTCTACTTCGACTACTCTTGAGGCATGCTCTGAGGTACTCACCCATGGATTCAGAGCGCGCACGGCGTCCACCATCCCCCCCTTTGATCAAAAGAGACGATTCTAAATTAATCAGAATTTATTAAATGAGCCTTTTTTTTTTTTAATAATTAATGTTACATGAGGAATCGAATAATAATAATAAGGTTGAGAGAGTAATAAACCATTTTTGAGCCTGATTGCTTGGAGAAGAGGAAAAGCAGAATAAAATTACCAAAAAAACGTAAGTTATAGCAACGCTTCTAGAACTAGGGCCATGTTTGGTGGCGTTATTTTTGTGTGCTAAAGGGGCTAATTCCACACTTAACCACAATCAGTGACTGACTGGTGATTGGTGAGACCAAATTTCAGCGAAATTTTTAATTAAAAAAAAAAAAAAATGATGCAAACAGAGCCTTAGAATTTTCACAACTCCAAGAGAACAGTGGCCGTTGGTTATATTCTAGGGCTTTCTATGGCGTAGGAGGGGCGCGATTCTCGTTGTGAAATGGCAACATAGTTCACTAAAACGCTCAATTTCATTTGTCCAATAAAATATTTTCTGATTTTTTTTATAAAGGCTAACTTGAGATATGTTATGTACAGGGTGGGAGCAAATGTCACTTCAGTTTAAAAACGTCTAAAACTGAATTCAACTAACCTATTTCAGTTTTGAATTGAATATATTTTGGTTTTAAATTGAATCGAATCGAAATATGAATTGAACCGAACTGAAATATTTTGGTTTAGTTTTTTTTTTTTGTTTTGACTTTTTTCACTTTTTAATTTTTAACTTATTTTATTTATGTAATTTTGAAATATTCTAATAAGATATATTAATGTTAATTTTTTATATTTATTTTATTTATTAATTTTTCAAAAAATCAAATAAACCGATTCTTTAAAATATATTTAAATACATTATGTTCTAATTTTTTTGGTAGTAAATAATTTTATTAAGAGTTTTATATATTTAGAAACTAATATTATTAATAAAATTTAAAATATTAGTACTAAACCAACCAAACCGACTTATAAATATATATAAAATTTTAAATATACTATGAATTTTGGTTTGGTTCAGTTTAATAGATTTTTTTACTCTGAAAACTGAACCAAACCGAACTCATTTTGGTTCAGTTCGGTTTAAACTGAATTAACAAATTTTATCATGAAAACCAAACCGAACCAGTCGGTTCGGTTCGGTTCCCCCTAAAGGTACCTTTTTGTAAATTTTCTAATAGCAATGGATCAATGCCACTGTGCCAATTGTCTGTCTCCAAACTATCACTTTCAAAGTTTTTTTTTTTTTTTTTCTTCTATTGGTCAAATGACCTGAATATACCAGATGGACTGAAAAAAAAAATTAAAAAATAAATTACACAAAAATTAATTTTATAAATTAAATATATGAAATAGTTTTTTAAATTAAGTAAAAATTAGTTTACAAAACTAATTATATTAAACTTTATAACTTAAAACTAGAGTGTAAACGAGCCGACCTGAGCTGAGTTCGAGTCAAATTTGCCATGCCGTTTAGTATTCGCAATTTATTCACGAGTTTAAATAAGCTAAAAGAAATTTTCAAAAAATACAAAGTAAAAACTAAAATTATTCATTAAAATTTAAAATAAATTATTTACTAAATAAGTTACAATAGAATTATGATTTTTATAATAATATATTTTTTAAATATTTAAATAAATAAAAATTTATGTATTACATATTTAAAATTAAATTATTAATACATTAAAATTATGAGCCGGTTCATGAACTCTTATTCAACTTTGTTCGCGAGTTTCATGAGCCGAACTTTGCATAGTTTGAGTTCGACTCGTTTACTAAACGAGCTTTAATATACTAGTTTGAACGAGTTTTTATCGAGTCAAACTCCGAGTAACTCAGCTCATTTACAGCCCTACTTGAAACCAAATTACTTTTCTATTCATTAAACTTTTTTAAATTTTTATGTTAATGTTTTATATTTTCGATAGTCAACTACATCCATTGCCTGAATTTTATAAGAAATTAAAACTCTTTTTTTAATGCATGTTTAACCATTTTTCCATCCATAAAAGTTAAATTTCAAATTTCACTTAAAAAAATTTCAAGTTATTAAGCATTTTAACTTTGGTCCAAAATTTTCAAATTTTAGTTATTAAAAAATAAAAGAAATTAAATATGCTTACGGATTTTTATTTCTATATTTGTAAATTACATTAATTGAATTTTATTCTCAAGCTAGCACGTCTAACTAATTAAGGTAGCTTCTATATGTTATGTGCATTTATTCAGTTTTTTTTTTTTTTTTTGCTGCTTTTTAATCCAGAAATAACCACTAATTCATTGTATCTAATTGGAAGATCACGTAAATTATAAATGGACAACGAATTAAAATGATAGAAATTAGAAATCTAAAAAAAATGGGCAAACCTTTCATAATCTAAGAAAACCATATCTTACAATTAATTTACTTATTTATTTATTATTTTTGTAGTTATTTTAATATGATTGGTTATTCTTTTTCTATTTATTTATTATTTTTCCAACTCAACAATGATTTAAATCATTATATAATTTCAAATAATAATAATAATAATAATAATAATAAGTACAATCATATCTTTTTTTTTTTTTTTGACTTTAGACCTTATAAAGAATCTTTTTTTGAAGGAAGTTCAAGGAGAGAGTGAGGGATTGAACCCTTGACCTTAACCAATACCTTAGCCCTGTGACAGGATGGTAAACCATCTGTCAAAAAAAGTACAATCATATCTCAAGCATATGAGCCATAAGCTTCTTCATCTTCTCTTTCTCATGATTCATCCAAGCACTAATCCCACTTTCAATATTATTCCCATCAGAAAGCAACAGTACAAACTATCATTAATTTAGAACTAGGCCTTATTGGCAAAGCTTCCCAAATCCAAAATGGCAATTTCCACCAAGTTGATACATAGAAATTTCCTTTATAAGTAGCTGGGATTCCTTTATGAACTTCAAGCCAATCCATCACTAATCTCAGATACTCATTTGTCACTCTTTATTTTTTTCACACAGAAGGACAATGGCTTATCCACTAAATCACCCACTTTTGCTAATGCAAATGTTGTTATCACTACATTTCCAGTAAACCTTTCTGGCAAAGTTGGTGATATTTTTGATCTTGTGTCTACTGCAAAAAGAATAGTTGAGCACTTTTCTAAGTTATCAAAAACTGCCTTAGTTCTTCCTCTCAAAGCTAGAGCACTTGCTTTCAGCTTCTTCTTTGAGGAAGGGTATTAATCATTTTAGGACTAAAAGAAAAGAGCTTGTAGGTGTATTTATTTGAGAAAATTAATGGGGATATTGGTGACAACTGATTTGGTGCAGTAAAGGAATGAGAAAAACATTAAAGGAGAGGATGTTGATGCTAGTAGGAATGAAGCTGGCAACAGATTTGTGAGGAATTATGTACAGATTGATAAAAATACTAATGAGAAATTTATAGAGAAAGAGCTGCATTTAAAAGTTTGAAGGAATACAAAAATTTTATTGCCAGGCCACAAAGTTCAAAAAGGGAAGTGAATGAGAAACTCTATAAGCAAGCAGAGTGGTATATATTTTAATACCTTTTTTGTTTCCTCCCAGCTCTGTGTTTCTCCTTATAACTTACCTAAACTTTTTACATGCTTATTTTATGATACATATCCATTTATAGATGTACATTGATATTTACACATATGTAGAATTTTTAATTCCACTGCTGAATTTTTATTTCATGATACATATTCATTTATATATGTACTTCGCTAAAGGAAGAGTTTTTATTTTTTGAACTCTGTTTTATTTTTTTTTTCCTGAATTGTATTAATTATATTTGCTTAAGTACTTATGTGACTATCTTACCTAATTGAGTGAAAGAGAATAGTAATTATCTACATAATAGATTAATGGAAAATTTTTTTCATTTTAATTTTTTGGAAGGTAAAAAATAATATATTGATGAATGACCAGACTATGTAAAATCTTTTTGTACATTTGATTTTTTTTAATGAATACAAAGTCATCTAGAGAGGTCTTTGTATGGCTCTAGTTTTGTTTGATGAATGTACTTGCCTTGTTACAACATTTTCTATAATTCCTCTTTATATTCTTGTATCATATATCTCTTGCAGATTTATTAATTTGATCTTATTATGACTTGATACAGGTTCAAGTGGTTCCTTTTGATAGTTTAAATGGTGCAAATATTGATATGCCTGAATGGATGCTCTCTTAGACCATTCTATTATAAGACTTATCCAAATATTAGGTAAACTAGGAAATTAGAGCTGAGTGCTATAAGTTATTAAATGGCTTCAATTGGGTGAGCGCTTTAAATCTTATAAACTCAGGTATCACCTTTTCTTCTCATCCATATTTTGATGTAAGTAAGCATTAATTATCTCTCTGTATTAAGGGTCCATATTTTATTGTTGTTGGAGCTACTATTGAAAAAAATATGTCTTGACTATATTTATTACAAAATTTAAAAGCAATTAAAAGTAGCTTCTTATGGTAAATTTTGGCATGTTTTACTCATAATAACTTTAAATAGCAACTGAAATGATGAGTTTTCAAAAGATGGAGTTTCAGCCACAATAAGATATAAACATTGAGTGGTTTTGAAGATCCATTTAGAGGGAATACTAAAGTAATAGGATTTAATGTAATCAGGTATAATATGTCTACGATGCTTTTTGATAAGTGATTGCAAATTTAATAATATGATGTTGGGTTTTAGAGTTCTCGCTATATCCTTAGTACCCCGATGTGTCATGATAGTAATTACACATGCCTTTGTTACATAAATTCACATGAAGATAAATTATGTGCAAATTCTTGCGCTTGCGAGGATCCTAGGATAGGATGCTTGGCAGAGGAAAATTCTCTTGTAGGTTGCTAAACAGGGACTAAAAATGGTTGAACTGTAACCTAGGATGAAGTTTTGAATCTTAATCTTTGCAGGTGACTTTGTTCATTGTAGTGAGAGCATAGGGCCATGTGTCAGAGCTGAATAAATTAAGAACAACTACATATAGGCATCCTTTGCTACTTCATGAAGAAGATGGATGAATCATAAAAAGAGTATGTTAAAGCTCATAATACTTTAATGTAGTATTAACACTACTATGATTTGTATTTAAAATGACATGAAGTGCATCTTAGTTAAAATTTTAAGTTGAAAATGGATAAGTTTTTACATGTTCGAAACATGAATCCTTTTCAACCTTCAATACTGAAACAAAAATCAATTTTATTATTTTTTAGAATTACAATTAAGAGGTGAACTTAGGTTAGAATTGTCAAAAAGGTGATTTTATTTACTCCGAGTGCACTGCAATTAATGGTTGGATGTGTGACATATAGTGTATGTGTCACATTTTTATTAGCTAAGTGTAAAATACCTGGAGTATGTATTACACATTCAATAGTTGGGCGTAATACTTTGGGTGCAGGCAAGAATCTCCATTGACAAAATTAAAAATTTTAGAAAAGATTGCAAATTCAAGAAAAGCTTTAGTTTTTTGGTCATTAGGATAAAACATTATACATTATTCATTCCATCTCCTCCTGAAATAGTTGAAGAAAAGTCATTATCATTGTCTATGAGCACTTTTAAAGCATAATTTTCTTTTATTTATGCATGTCATGTTCTCTTTATGATTTTACAGATTCATTTATACAACTGCACTCAGTGTACTTGGGAAAGCATATAGACCTGTTGAAGCACTCAATGTGTTTCATGTGATGTAGGTAGTCCAAAACTATATTTATATGTAGTTTTCTCCTTTTTCATTAATTAAACATCATATTCCTAACTTATGCAATTTTTTTTCTTTTTGTAATTCTCTCTGCAGCAACAAATGTCTTTATATCCCAACTTGGTAGCTTATCATTGTGCTGTTGTCACTCTTGGTCAAGTTAGACATATGGAGCAGCTTTTTGATGTGATTGATAACATGCGATCTCCTAAGAAGAAATTTAAAATGGTAGTACTTGACAAGTGGGAATCACAGTTGGAACCATATATTATTATGTACAATGCAGTTAGTAATGATTGCCCTAAACTAGTAACTTATGTTTAGAAATTTGCAAGATTTCTTCACTTTTTTTTTTTGGTTAAGATTCGTGGCAATGACTACAAGTGGTCCCACCTAATCGAGTGAATGATTCTACCAATGCATGCTTGGAAGTCTTGCACTTTGTTCTTTTAAGATTCATCCTTATGGTTGCTTAAAACCCCACTTGTATAGTGTATTTTGACACTTTCCAGTGTAATTTGATGCTTTCCAGTCATATAGTACTACATATATATATATATATATATATATGCAAGTGCTGTTTGACCTGGTATGCACTTTGAAGCCAGCAAGATTGGGTTATTTCTGCAATGGAATTAGAAGGTACTAACTCCAGTAGCTAGATGTGGATAGTCTACAACATGATAAAATTCTTAAACTGTTAGATGACAAGTTCTTGAGTTGCATCTATGCTCTTTCTTAATTTACCATATTAAGGCCTTGACTTACCTATCAATAGATGATTATATATTTGTGTGCCATTTTATATTTTGAATGAACTTGGAATATGCTTCATTATCCTTGGAGCTACAATTTAGGGTGGGTCTATATTGAAATTATTGTTATAATTTGCTTTAGATCATATATGTTTTAAAAATTATTATTACAATTCGCTCGTTATCCATAGTCTTTAAGAATTAAGTTCATTATAAAACTTTCATATACTCTGTTGCTTTTGTTATATTGTCTGTTAGCACAACTCCATAAGTGTACGGATTATGACAAGTAAGACGGTAGTAAGTGAGTATCATTCCCACGAGGAAAGGGCACTAAATACTAGCTATAATACAATTTCTTTAGCTAACAAAATAAAATTAAATTTTAAAAAATCAAATCAAATAATTTAAAAACAAAACTATCTAATCAATTAACATAAATTAAATTAATAGAGATAAACTATAGCTTGGATTTGTTTCACTAATCAACACTTGATTTATGAGATTAATTTATAACCAATTCACTGATTATGGTTAAGGATAAATTCCTCTAAATAACCTAAAGTCTCTTTTGAGATCAATTAAGCATACCAAAATTAATTATCGCTTATTTTCATGGTCAATGAATTAATCAAGATTCATTAAGCTTCTTAGCAATTTATTTTATTCCCTGAGGATTCGTCTACTTTCGTGATCGAATTGTCTAAGTCTTATGAGTTGAGCTAGAAATTTACACAATTTTCATTGTCAATAAATTATCCACAAATATACATTCAATCAGGCTTAAAATTAAATGCAAAAAAAATAAATTCAACTCACAAAATTAACTGCAATAATCAATTAATTGATTAAAATAAAATCCTAACAAGTACTAATCTAGCTACATAAATTCAAACCCTAAATAGTTTAGCTATTCATGGTAAAGTATTCTAATACTAAAAAGAATCAAACATGATACACAATATATAGATGAAGATAGAAGAAAAACTCCATTAAAAGAAATCTTTGTCTTCAATCCTCATTGAGCTCTTCAATTCCATGCTTAAATTCTTTGGTAGCCATTTCTAATAATCCTCTCCCTTTTTCCTAGAGTTAAAATTCTCTTTTTATAAAGAAAATACGTAAAAATTCGTCCATGGGCCCAATTGGTAATTTTTTACCCTCAAATCCTTGCCTTATGAGGATTTTAACTTCAAAATTCAGCTCTTTAAATCATGGTTTGGATCTTGGATACTCTAGGATTGAGAGATTTCCTAAAAAATGCACCAAAAAATATAGAATAATTAGAAAATTAAAAAGAAAAATAAAACTTACGTAAATAACTAAAATACTAATAAAACACTAATTAATATATAAAAAGTAAACAAATTCCAATTAAACACTAATAAAATAAAACAGAAAAATTAATGTAAAATTGACACTAACATTGTCTTTGGTGGTGATTTTTTTCTCTTTCTATATGGTACCATTAAAAATGGATTTATGTATTGATCTGCAATGTTCTGTATGGTTTCTTTACAAATTGGATGATTGTCTTTATTTAATTTAAAATCAATATATACTCTTTTAGGGATAATTTCATTCACAAACCTTGAACTTAGGCATGTTTTCCATGTCCTTAAACTTTAATTTGTCCCTTCAAATCCTTGAACTTCATTGTTTTTAATCTAAGAAGTCCTTATAACCCAACTTTAGTCAAAATATTTCATAAAAAATCTGATATGACAAATGCAATGTTGCATCATTATGATTATCCATTGCCTTTTTCACACTAAAGAGTATTTTCAATATATTTTTAATGAAGTTAGGCAATAAGAATTGTTACAGTATAAAAAGTAAAGTTTGTGAATTTTTAAGGGATAAATTAAATTTTGAGGCTATCAATGAAAAATATATCTTCAGGGACTGCAAGTGAAATTATCCACCTTTTTTGAACTCCTCATGTACATAGGTTCTAAATGCTTGTGTTCAAAGAAAACAGTGAGAATGTGCTTTTTAGGTTCTACAGTAGTAAAAGCAATAGGGACTGCAACCTTTTAATTCCACATATGGATTTATCATGGAGGTAATGTTGCCTTACTCTCTGCTCTCCCTGGACCATTTTTAAGTTCAAATCTCTCGTGATGTTGCCACAATAATTTTACCGGGAAAAAGCGCAGGTGAATGATCCTGACAAGTATTTCTCTAGCATATTGGGATAAGATTTGTGTAGAAAAGAAAACCACGGAGCTTAGTTTACCTTAGCAGTAATGTCAATACATTATTAGCTTGACCAAATTAATGGATACCTATAATAACTAGCTTTGGTTATTCTAAAGAAAATTTTTTTCCCTGTATCTGGAGGTACTACTGCACATAGTATGCATGCAAATATAAAATTCCAATGTAGTATATTAATGTTATACATATATAGGCAACATTGTCCTAAATATTAAATGCTATTTGGTACATCATTTTTATTGATGTTAGGAATTTTAGGAATGAAAATATTTTTTTTTAAGTGTTCTACTTGGGAGGTTACTTTTAGTTGTGAGTCAAGGTAGCGAATTTAAAGGCAAAGCAAGGGTAAAATGCCAAGTATGCCTTAGCAAAGTGTTTAATGTTGTTCTATTGGCAGGAATTGCTCAAATCATAAAACTAACAGGCTCTGTTTTACTAGATGATTGGTTGCAAATGAAATACTAACAAAAATGAGAAATTTATGGATTTAGTAATTTTAGGATAAACTTATTGATCCTTTTAAACGCTTCTTTTTTAAGTTATCCTAGTTAGGCATGTTAATAGAATTTCATATTATAATGAATTATGTTGTTAGAAAACTTTTTAGAGATCTTTGTCTCTTATTCTTTTTGTGCTTGTTAGGCACATTAGTATTGAGGATTCCAAATCCTAAGTAAGGAAGCCTTTAAAATAACCTATGTTTAACTAAGCTATTTAAACATTTTTTCTCAATTATATGATGGTGCCTGTTAGTGCTTGGCATCATCTTGATAGTCTAATGAGAAGAAATTTGTTACTGGAGTCCTAAGCTAGCAGGAAAGTGGTTGTGACGAAGTTGCCATGCCATACCAAAACTTATAAACTTTATGGACTCATAACAGAATGCGAATAGTTTGGGCTTTTTTTCAATCTGAAAGGGAACTAGTTAAATATTATAGAGGGTAACATATTTTCCTTATTGTTTTTACTTGAGCAGGTTATATTTACATCGTGAGTTCTTTAGAAAAGTGCAGAAATCTTCTATTCCAAATGCTTAAGTGTATAAAGGTACTTGACTGATTTCTCCTCCATTGCCCCCAATTTCCCTCTCATTTTGTATAAATTTTTTAAATGGATTATTTTTGCATAAAGTTCTTGTGAAAACTCTTTGGAAAGAAGGTAAGACATATGAGGCTATATTGGCTATTAAAGACATGGAACAACAAGGAATTATGGGGTTTGTTGCCCTTTATTATAATCTTGCTCGATGTCTATATAGTGCTGGAAGGTGCAGAAAAGCACTACTGTAGATAGGTTTACTGTAACGCCTGTAAAATAGGGCATGCAATTTTATGCATTTAATTTTATTTTATTTATTAAGGTTAGATGCTAATCATATGTGCATAGAGTATGTGAATTTTATGCATGTAGGGAGGAATTACTTATTGAATTATATGTGATTTATTGGGGTATGTGGTGAGTTTGTGGTGTTATAAGATTAGGATTTGGATTTTGATTAGGAATAAATTGTAAAAAAAGTAGGGACTGGATTGAAGCAATTAAAGGTTTAAGGATTATTTGGGAAGAGTAGCATTTTATTAAGGAGCTAAGTGGATATTTGGTGATAAATATCACAAATTTTGTCTAGATTTTTCTCCTCTTCAATGTGGCCATGCATTTATTATGTGTATGAGCTTATTAAGGAATGAAGATAGTTGCACTCATTTTCCTTGAAAGAAATTAGGGACTTAGTGGAGAGAGAGAGTTGATTTGGTTGAAGGAATTGGGAGTCTAGGCTATAGTCATCAGCCTTCAAGGTTCAAGAATATTTTTTGGTAAGTTTTTTATATTTTTAGTTGAGTTGTGATAGGGTTTTAGTTGTAGAAATTCGTGCTCTATTTTTCCTAAAAATTTAGCCTCTGTGTTTTTATTATAAGTTGAGTTATAGAGCTTTAAATCAAGTTCTATTTGATTTTAGAGAAACTGTAGAGAGTTCTATATAATTCTTAAGTTTTGAGTTTGAACTAAATCTGCTGTTAGAATGGTCGAATAGGGCCAGACATTTTGTTGCTCACTCTATCACACTGTGTGACCTAATATTGCTATAAATATCATAATTAATTCTTTACATGTGCTAATAGCATGATTTCAGTTGGGAATGAAAATAGACTCATATATGTAGAGTCTGTATGAATTTGGTGATCATGGGATGTGTATGTAATTTTTGAAAGCATCATGAACTTCATGCATTAAACATGCCAGCAGTGGTATATAGGTTGGTTTATGAATTTTCTTATGTGTTGGTTATATGGTGATATCTAGAGATTAGGGGATTTGTTTATATGTATGTTTGATTATATATACTGGATGAATGATATATATATTCATGATGTTGAATTATGAAATAAATTATAGGAGAGCCAGAAGCCGGAGGAAGTGGAGCCCACTAAAGGAGGCATTTGCACTCTAAGTTGGGCAGCATTTTGTGTAAGTAGTTACTAATATATTTATACCTTTGAATTCTCCCTTTGTAGTTATATATATACTTGTAAGATTCAGTGATGGTAATTGATATTACCTTTGAGTTATGTGTATTATTATCGTGATATGAATTTGGAATGATTTATGTTACTTAGTGAAAGTAACATGGTGATTATTGGTGTGTATGAATGAGTTGTGCATTTTTAAATGTTGTGATAATGACGTTGGAATCGTGTGTGAAAGTGAGATATGAGCCGGGCAAAAAAGTGTGTATGAATGTGAGATATGAGCTGGGTGGATTTTGCATTGCCAATATCTTGAATTGAGAATAAAAGATATATGTTTATATATATCAATAATGGTGAGGATGACCTGGGTGGATATTATGAAATGTGAGATGTGAATGTGATAGTTATGGTTGTGTGTTGATATTTATTTATACACACACATATGTATATTTTATTAAATTGTTAGTTTTCTATTGATGATGTTGAGTTGTGTAATGGTTGTGAGTTACTTGAAATATTGTGATTGATTGTATATGTACAACCAAAAATGAGTTTTTGGTGTTTGTGTATACTTTTGTGGTGTTTTAGGCTTAGCAAAGGCTTTTAACACGGCTGTGTGGCTTTAACTCATGGTTGTGTGTGCTCAATGTGCTGAGTACAAGACTCAGGCATGGCTATGCACACTATCTACACAGTCGTGTGTGCTCAGTGTGTCGATTTAAAACTCAGGCACGACCGTGTGTATTTTCTGTACAGCTGTACATAACCTGATTAGTAGTAAACTTCTTGTGGTTTGGTGTGTATTTAAATTTTTTTGTTTTTCTTAATTATTTCTTGAGAAGATTGTGTATATTTATATTAGTTGCTACTTATTAAGTTACAAGCTCATTCCTTTGTAATTATTTTTTTTTCAGGATATCGTAGAAATTAGGGCTGAGCGCGGGTCACGGAGAACCCGAACTGTCCCAAAAAACCGAACCGAAAATCTCCAGAACTGAAAATATCCGTTGACCGTTTGACTTTCTCCGAACCGAACTGTCCCAAAAATTTTTATTGGGGCGGGTCTGGAGATAATGAGTTCTCCGAACCGAGAACTGAATCAAACCAAACCGAACTGCTCTGAACCGAAAAACCGAAACCAGAACTGATAATTTATTATATATATTTATATATGTGTGTGTGTTGTGTGAGTATGTATATTTTAAAAATTTTACAAATAGTTATTATCTTAATTTTTTTATGATGTATTATAAATTATAATGTGGAATTGTTGATAATCAATTATTGATAAGTTGATGTATTATAAAATTGTACTATTATAATCATCTTATATTAAATGATATATTATAAATTTGTACTATTATAATTATCTTATATCATAAAATTTTTTATGATGTATTATAATGTTGTACTATTATAATCATCTTATATTATATATTAAATTATAATCATCTTGTTTTATATGTTAGAATGTAAAATTATTAAAGTATAAATATTAAAATAAAACTTAAAAATAAAATTTATAAGGAAGATAGTACTATTTATTAAATATAATATATTTAATATAATGCAACAATAAGATATATAGTTATTATTAATTTGTTAAATATTAATTTCAAATATATAAGCTAAAAATTAAATTATATAATTTCAGTTAAAATACGTAGTTTTAGCGAAAACTACGTAGTTTTATAACACAAATAAAACTAATAAAGAATAGCAATGGATTAAAAGTTAAAACTGCATAGTTTTACATTATAATTTTAGGGTATATATATATATATATATATATATATATATATTTGTGTCATTGTGTGTTTGTGTGAGTATGTATATTTTAAAAATTTTACAAATAGTTATTATCTTGGTTTTT